>JAQGAD010001117.1:0-23341 GCA_034696625.1 Isotomurus palustris | reverse complement strand
GGTGCAGAAACCTGCGAGCCTGCTAACTTCAATATTGGAGCCTGCGCCACCCTCGAGCCTGCTAGCTTCAGCCCTTTCGTCCCCACGGCCACCGTCCCCCGTTTCAGCTCAAAAGCTGTTTCGTTTTTAAAAAAAATGTACACGCCAAGTTCGACAATATTAACAAACTCTAACTTACCTAGTGTTTTCGTACTCCTTTCGATTGCTGTTTAGGAATTTAATTTTCAATTTTGTACCAAAGTTAATTGTCAAATGCCATCCCAATTCCGGTGCTGCAAAAAATCTCAGGTTAATTAATTAATTTTGCATTTCCGTTTTTGCGTTTCAAACCAAGAAGTCTTCAAGACGTAAATAATGACTTTACATGTTGAGTACTATTGAGTAGGACAGTGTTGAGTCCAATCAGACTCGACGGTGTTTTCCGCCCCGTCAGCCGGCTCTTTCCTCGTGTTTATTTCGTGCGCTTTTTGTTTTCATTCCAATGACATGGACATGAAAAAGACAAATAAATCTGTGTAAGCATTCGAGTCGACGTCGGGAAATAATTTGCATTTTATCTTATCTCCCGAATGTTCGTGTTCTTGACTCGAACTGTAGTTAATAGATTGAGTAGATCTTGCATACCCAACCGTGACAGCGTCGGCAATTCTATATTTTCTACTGTTGGGAAATATTCTGCTACTGCTACTGAGTTGAGGGTTAATCGCTGCTGCGTCATTCCAATAATTTCGACAAACTTCGTTCACACTTTGCAGAAGAAGGAGGAGGACAAGGAGAACGATAACAAAAAGAAGGCAAAGAAAGACGGCGTGGTGATGACACATTCGAATAAGTTTGAGAGGTTGCCAAAGTCTGTGGCACCAGTCAACTATGACCTCACGTTCGTGCCGAATTGGAACGATCACAGCTACGAGGCTACGGCTTTGGTGGATGTGGAGGTAATTCATGATTTCAAAACAAAATTCAGTGTAATAGCAAAAATGGTGAATGATATTAATGAAGTTTCGGTGATGTTTGACGTTTCAGGTGAAGGAGAGAGTGTCGCGCGTTGTTGTCAATGCTGTTAACTTTCAAGTGACAAAGGTGGAGTTCAGGGACGCTTTAGGTGCGAATTTGCAGTCGGCTAAAGTCCACGTTTTGGATAATGAGACAGAACTGCTGAGGATTGATTTTGCTCAACCGCTGGAACCTGGAAGAGGACTTCTGGAAATCCAGTACAAGGGAATGGTCAGTGAGAACCTTGTAGGGTTCTTCAAGTCGAAATACAGAGATGCCGATGGTAAAGACAAGTACCATTTCTTGACAAAGTTCGAGCCGACATTTGCTCGAGGATGCTTCCCTTGTTGGGATGAGCCAGCTATTAAGGCTACGTTTGATATTACCCTTGTTGTTCCAAAGGATTTAGTTGCTGTTTCTAACATGGTGAGTAAGCGATTTATAATTATGAAAGGTAAATGCAAACTGATTCTAAATGATGAACGGGTTTTTGACTTTGCTTTACAGCCTGTCAAGCGTGAGGCGGTTTGTGAAGCCGATTCATCCAAGAAAGTGGTCCAGTTTGAGCGAAGTGTGAAAATGTCGACTTACGTAATGGCTTTCGCTGTTGGAGAATTCGACTTTGTCGAAGGAATGTCCGAAGAGGGTGTAGTCTGCAGGGTTTACACACCCAAAGGGAAGCAAGATAGAGGAAAATTTGCCTTGAATGTGGTGACCAAGGCCTTGACAATTTATAAAGATTATTTCGGGATCGCGTATCCACTTCCGAAGATGGACTTGCTGGCTGTGAATGAATTTTCATGTGGTGCAATGGTAAGTATGTATTAAAATACTGCTAACCAAATAAAGTTCTAGTTAGAAATGTAAACTTTTTTCAGGAAAATTGGGGGCTTGTCATTTTTCGAGAAAGTGTATTGTTGATGGATGAGAAGTTGAGTTCTACCGCTACAAAACAGTACGTCGCGATTGTGGTATGTACAGGGATTAAGGGAATGTTTAGGAGGCCTATTAACATTAACAAAAATTTATAAGGAAAGGATGAAAGGAATTAATTACCTACTTTATTTGGTTTTCAGACTGCTCATGAAACAGCTCATATGTGGTTCGGAAACCTGGTGACTATGGAATGGTACAAATGATGCATTTTAAAATGTTATTTATTGATTTAACAGTCTTGCAGTATAGTATGTTTTTTTTTATTAATACAGGTGGAGTGATTTATGGTTAAATGAAGGTTACGCGTCTTTCATGGAATTTCTTTGTGTAGACAAAATTTTTCCTGAGTATAATATTTGGGAGCAATTTATCAAAGACTACTACCTTGAGGCCTTGCAGTTAGACAGCTTGAAGAATTCTCATCCGATACAAGTAGTCGTTGGTCACCCATCCACCATCAGCAGCATTTTTGATGCAATTTCTTACGATAAAGGAAATTCAGTCATCAGAATGTTAAATAACTATTTGGGAGATGACATGTTTAAAAAGGGAATGCACTTGTATCTTACTCGTCATCAATATGGAAATGCTGAAACTGAAGACCTGTGGGCTGCTTTGAGTGAAGCCAGTGGAAAACCAGTCAACAAAATCATGCCGACTTGGACGAAACAGATGGGATTTCCTTTGGTTTCAGTAAAGAAAATCACTCAAAAAGGAGACGAAAAGGTCATCACTATGTCCTACAGCAAATTCTGGAGTAATCCCAAGCTGAAAAATAACGCAGTGGATAGTAAATGGATTATTCCTCTGACAGCTAGAAGGCAAACTGCCCCTAAGGGAGTTGCAACTGTTAGCCTGATCGAAGAAGGTCCAGGCAAAGATTTTGAAGTCAGAGTGCCTTGTAATGCTGGAGAATGGGTTAAAGTAAGTCGCTTGTTCTCTGTCCAACATAGCAATAGCAACCAATTTGTATGTTAATTTACTTACAGATTAACGCTGACCTCGTGGGCTATTATATAGTCAGTTATCCCTCTGAAATACTCGCTCAGTTCATTCCTTCCATTCAAGACAGAACTATGAGTCCAGTAGATCGCTTAGGAATATTAAGTGAGCTATTTATGTCTGTGAAGGCTGGAGAATCTTCTTCTGAAGACGTAAGCTAGTGTTGCAATAAAACAGCTAAGTTGCATTTAGGTGAGTCTGATATGAGTTTATCTGTAGATTCTTCGAATTCTTGGGGCCTATTCCGATGAAACAAACGATACAGTTTGGGGAGTCATCAATAAAATACTTGGTGAATACAACAACATTCTTTCAGGAACTGAAGTTTATGAAAAGTTTAGGATTTTTGCTCTTGGACTGTTGGAAAAGATTGTTCATAGACTAGGCTGGGATGCGGAACCAGGAGAAGGTTAAATTCTTTATAATTGAGGGTTGGAAGTTTATTTCAGTGTTAAAATTTACATCTTGTTTGTTGACTTTTATAGTTTCCCAAGATTCTTTATTAAGAACAGTTCTTCTCATGCGGATGATTAGTCTTGACCACAAACCTACGTTGGAAGAGGCTAAGCGGAGGTTTGATTTGCACGTAAAAGGCGAGACTTTACTGCATGCTGACCTGAAACCACCGGTTTATCGAGCTATCATGGCCAGTGGAGACTTAGCTGGCTTTGATGCTCTTATTCAAGTAATAAAGTAGCGAGAATGTTGCAACAATTTAGTCGTTTGGGCCAAGTTGACTTAACTGATTTTTGTTTCAACCCAGATTTACAAAGACAGTGATTTGCTGGAAGAAAAACTGAGGATCTTGCGTGCCTTTGGAGCTGCTCGTAATCCAGAGTTGATAAATAGAGTGCTAGCTTTCTCGATGACGAAGGACGTCAACAAGCAAGACGTTATGTCAGTTCTCGTATCTTTTAATACTAGGGAGGGTCGAGAACTTGCATGGGATTTCTTCAAACAAAACTATGAATTCTTCCAGAGCAACTTCCCTACTGTAAGATTCAAAATTCTAATTGAAACAATTAGTACCATATATATGGATTTATTATACACAGGGAGGAGGAATAATCCGACGTCTTGTGAAGATGATTACGGAAAATTTTACTACGGAAGAACAGGCAAATGACGTAGATAAGTTTTTCAAAGAACATGAGTTCAAAGGAACCGAGCCAAGTGTTGAGCAAGCCCTAGAATGCATTAGGATTAATGTTGACTTGCTCAAACGAGATAAACCTGCCTTGACAAAATTTCTATCTGCCTATTGAAGATAACTTGCTACTTTCAAACAAAATATGCAACACCAAGAATTATCACACTCGTCCAGTCCTTCTAATCAAATCTGGGAACTTCTGTGATAGATAAACAGGCACAATAATGCAAATCAAGAGAACATTAACAGTAAAATATGATCAACAATATGAAATATGATGAATATGATATGATAATATAACTCCACATTATAAGATTGATAGTTTTCAAAACCTCCGGTGAATTGTTATGTTAAAGTAATGAACTGTAAAATTTTTTAAACTACCAGAATAAACTTAATTGATTCAAGTTATTAGTGAATAAAGGTTTGATTTCATGGCTCATGAATGAGTTCGTTGCTGTTAGCTTTTTGAGTTCAGGCTGGGTGGGTTGTCTCAAGTCACACAAGCTGTGTTAATATTCTCATTGTCTGCCAAACAAACTTGGAGACAGCAGCAGTCAAACCGGCCGTAGTTTCATTGGGATCATTGGGACTTCGGACTGAAGCTGAAACGGAGTTAATTCATTCGTCGTTAAATCAATTTGTCAAACTTATTCTACTTGTGCTTTACAATTAAATCTTAATAACCTGCATCCTCATCAAGTACCAACTGATTCAAATAACTAGGTATGAATTTAAAACTTGTATACTTTTCGACCGTAATTTGATTTTGGTTGCGTCGAACATGTTGTAGGGACAATGGTGCGTGTGCGTGGGGAAAAGGACAATGGACATGATGACAAGAAGAGCTGTCGACTGCCAAAATGTGTCGTGCCGGAGCATTACACGTTGTCGTTTACGCCAAACATGGTGGACCCCGTGCTGGAAGGCCACATGGAAGTTCGAGTTGAGGTACTTAAATCACTCTAGTAGTGTTTAAGATTAATTTTTCATGCATGGTCATAATTTTATTTTACGGTGGCTTAGGTTCACTGCAATACTGAATCAATTGTACTGAATGGTGTGAACATTCAAATTTCCAATGTGACGTATATCCCCGATGACAACTCTGAAGCTCTGAAGTCGAAGAATATTATGGTTGAAGGGAAGACAGAGACAATCCACATCGACTTCAATGACGAAGTCAAGAAAGGCCGTGGACTGCTTAAACTGGATTTTGTCGCTGAAATTTTAGGGCCGGTACTGAAGGGATTATACAGGACTGAAGTTGTTGTAAATGCAGTCAAGAAATTCAATTACTTTACTCATTTCGAACCAGTAAGTGCCCGAAGATGTTTCCCGTGTTGGGATGAGCCAATTTTCAAGGCGACGTTTGATGTATCCCTTGTTGCTCCAAAGGATATGACAACTATTGCCAATATGGTAAGTGTCATTGGTGTCAAACGATTCAAAGCGACAATAAATGCCCGTTATGATGTCTATTTGTTTGAAAATATTTTGTATCTTGCCAATTTTGATTTCTTTTTAGCCTTTGAAGAAAGAACATGCCCACGAGACCAATGCAGACTTGAGAGTCTCTGAATTTGAAACTACTCCAAAAATGTCGACATATTTGATAGCGTTTGCCATTGGGGACTTCGACTTCGTGGAAAAAACCAATTCAGATGGAACTTTAGTTCGTGTGTTCACTCCCAAGGGTAAACAAGAACAGGGCAAGTTTGCTCTGAACTTGGCTGCTGACGCGTTAGTTTACTACAAGGAATACTTTAAAGTTCCATACCCTCTGCCTAAACTAGACTTGGTACCTATTCAAGAGTTTCCGATAGGTAATGTCTTCAAAGCAAACCATAAAGGGATTACAAGTTAATGGCATTTGTGACTATTTAAAGGGGCTATGGAGAATTGGGGGCTAGTTACATTCAGGGACACTAGGCTACTGGTGGATCCTCAGGAGACCTCAGCAGTCACCAAGCAAGCTGTGGCATCTGTGATTTCACACGAGGTAGCTGTCAACCTCATAAAGTTTCTAAAACCTTATTTCTCAATGATTTAACAATACTGGTTTTCAAACTTTTATAGCTCTCACACAAATGGTTTGGAAACTTGGTCACTATGAAATGGTGGACAGATCTATGGTTGAAGGTAATGAATATCAATATTAACCACTAAAAAACTCATTGTGAGTTTCGGTACTTTTAGCACTTTAATTGTTGTTCGCCTTTTAGGAAGGCTTCGCTAACTTTATTCAACACGTATGTGTTGAACACTTCTTTCCTGAATTCGACTACTGGAATCAGTTCGTAACGAGAAATTTGGTACACTCGTTTCGACTGGATGCTTTGCAAAACAGTCACCCTATTGAAGTTCCGGTGACTAATCCCGGTGAAATTGATGAGATTTTTGATGACATCTCCTACAGCAAAGGGGCATCTATCATTAAAATGATGTATTCTTACCTCGGTGATGAAGTGTTCAGAGATGCTATAAGCAAATACCTAACGCAGTACCAGTTCTCCAATGCTGAAACGGCGGATCTATGGGATGCCCTTGATATGGCCAGTGGAAAGCCAATTGGACAGATGATGAACACTTTTACAAAGCAAATAGGTTATCCTCTGGTGAGTGTGGTAAAAGTTGAGCAAGTAGGAACCACCCGAGTGTTCACTTTGAAGCAAGAAAAGTTCTGGGCTGACCAACGCTTGTACGGAGACAAACAGACGAAGCAGACTTGGCTTGTTCCTCTGACTTTCTGCAAAGCATCTGATCCTAACGGTGTGGCCCACGCAGAATTGTTTGACGGAGCTGTAAGTCAAGAAATCATAGTGACTGTGCCTAATGTCAATGCAGAAGAGTGGGTGAAGGTACTATTACTTAAACATTCAACGTTACTCAGAATTGAAAAATTTTAAGCTAAGGCTTTAATAGAGTGGTTTTTTGGTTTTTATTCACAGTTGAATGCTCAAATGCAAGGGTACTATCGAGTGAAGTATCCTGTAGAGGAGCTGAATAAGTTTAAGAAATCAATTGAAGACAAGTCAATGTCTCGTTTGGATCGATTCAACATTCTGGATGACCTCTACGCTAATGTTAAGTGTGGATTCTTTTCCACTGTGGATGTAAGGATAGATAAATCACAATATTTTCTCATTCTTTCTAATATTCATAATATTCTAATGCTCTAAAAAAATTATTTTTTCACAGCTTCTAGCTTATTTGTCTGCGTATCAAAGCGAACGAGATTATACAATCTGCACAACTGTCATTAATGTTTTTAGTGGCATAAGAGATATTTTGTTGCGGACAGATCTCGTGGACAGGTTCAATAAATTTGCTGTAGCTTTTATGAAGTCCATAAAGAATGATGTCGGCTGGGAGTGTCGATCTGAAGAAGGTATGTCATCTGTTTTAAGGCATCCTTTACTTAGCTACACAAGGTCATATACATTTGTAAGTAATTTGTAATCCTCGTTCAGCTCATACCGCCACATTGTTACGAGGACTTGTCATGACTCGCCTAATCACTCACGGGGACCAAGAAATAATTGATGAATGCGTAGACCGTTTCAGCGCTCATGAATCTGGCAGTGGAACTATTCCGGCTGATCTACGAGCTTGTGCCTACCGTTCTGTCTTGTCTCAAGGAGATGCTAAAACATTAGATTTGCTATTGAATGTGAGTAACTTGACTGTACTGAAATATTCAACGAAGTCGAGATTTTGAATTAGTACTTAAATATTCGAGTGTTTGTAGATATACCGGAAAGTAGACTTGAGTGAAGAAAAAGTACGCGTTCTTCAGAGCCTTGGATCAGTAAAGTCTGAAGAACTACTAAAAAAAGTTTTGGAGTTCTCAGTTACCGAAGAAGTGAAATCTAGCGACACAGTAACGGTTATGTGGTCCCTGTCACAGTCAAAAGAAGGACAAGACCTGAATTGGAAGTTCTTTAAAGACAACATTAAGCTATTCGAGGAACGATACCCAGTACGAATCTGATATAAATAAGACGTCTTAATGATAGCATAATTTCACACAGATTCCCACTTGATTCTAACTTATATACGTAATTGACAATTGATAACTGAATAGGGAGGAAACTTGATCGCCCTTACAGTGGAAACTGTGACTGAGAATTTCACCACAGAAGAAATGGCAACTGATGTCGAAAGATTCTTCAAAGATCATCCAATCCGCGGAACCGAGCGAACAGTTCAACAATCCATCGAATACATTCGAATCAATGCCTCATGGTTGGCTCGCGACTTGAAGGCCATCTCAGATTTCCTTGATTCTCAGAACCTGTAAATTCTCAGAGGATTCCACCTGGAAGACTTCCAGTATTACAGGATAACTAATAATAATATACAGGAAGTCATTTGAACCATCTCAGGAAACCCCAACCGAACTATTCGTCAACTCGAATTCTCAACCCATTACATTCATGCTAAATTATGTGCTATGCTATCTCAGTCAAGTATTGTTAGTTGTGCATTATCCACAGTTGTGATAATCTGTCATACTTTTCTGTGATAGTTGAGAATAAAGAATAATAAAAAATAAGCAAACAGCCTAATAAATACATTCGTCATAAGTTTAGAAAGAGATAATTTTTTTGCGTAGTGTGTTGTATCGTATTGGGCAGGAGTGACACGTCAACGAGTTGTTGTTTGGAGGGACGAGTTCAACTCAATCCAACCTGCTTCCCCACACAATCCGCAATCTGCCACTGCTGCAGAACTGCATTGCAAACTCTGCTCGCTATTTCATCAGATCGCTGACTTTCAGTCATTCCTTCACAGATTGGGATTGTTTACTTCGACGCAATTCCCAGTTTGAATCGTGACTTGTAACGGAAGTAGTTCAAGAAGAAGGTTTCTCTCACCTGAGAGTCAGATTTGTTTAGTGTAAAAGAAGCAGGTTGTGTTTTGAGGTGTCAAGAATGGCAGACGCCGCTGGAGACAAGTTGGATAACCTCACGATAAGTAAGACGCGCGTGATTAAGCTCGTTAGAGAACTGAAATTTTAACTATTGTCAATTGGTTCGCAGGTGATAAAAAGCTTTATACTTCGGAGAAGAGAGGGAATGACGAGAGTGGAGATGGAACCGAGGGCAGTCCGTTCAAAACAGTTTTGAGGGCTATGAAGGAGGCTGGACAGGAGCCGTGGCCAGCAATTTTCGTCGATGCGAAGGAGGACGGAAAGGTGTGACGGAGAGGCTTTGGATTTGTTTGGGAAGTAAGATTAAAATATTTGGTTCGATTTCAGGTTTATGAATTGGTGGCGAAGGCGCAGTTGAAGAAAGCGACCAAGTTTTTTGCACGAGATCAGCAGAAGAGTGTGGGTGCTGCAGCGAAGGAGAAGGAGGATGCGGAGTCTCGGCTGAAGAATTTGGAGGAGGGAAAGAAAATTACGATTTCCGAGGATAAGTCGCTGCCACAGGCTTTGAGAATTAAAATTCGAGATGCTCCGGTTAACAAGGAAAAGAGAGTTCGGGTTTATGGATGGGTGCATCGTCTTAGAAGACAAGGTGACTGTAATACCTAGAAGGATTGTTGAATACTGTTGATAGTGGTATAGTGTAGTAGTTTGAATTTAAATTACTTTATTGTATTGTTGTATCTCAGGAAAAGCACTGATGTTTATTACATTGAGGGATGGCTCTGGGTACATTCAGTGTGTGCTCACTGATAAACTGTGTCAGACCTATGACGCTTTAATTCTGCCCACCGAATCTGCTGTTGTCCTTGTAGGAACTCTTGCTGCCGTTCCAGAAGGACATTCCGTAAGTATCTGTGTGTAACTTTTTAATGTAATTGCTTCCACCAGCACCAAATTAATGTGTCGTTGGGTATCGTGTGGGTTGACCTAGGCTCCTGGGGGTGTGGAGCTTAAAGTGGACTACTGGGAGGTCATTGGCTTGGCCCCTCCAGGTGGTGCTGATGCTATTTTGAACGAAGAAGCTCATCCTGATGTCCAACTTGATCAGCGACACATGATGCTCCGTGGAGAAAACGTAAGCTATGCTTAAATACTACTATACTACTACTTCGTATGTTCGAAAATAATGGGTTACTGATTGTTTATGTTCTTGCAGACGTGCAAGGTTTTAAGAGTCCGTTCAGCACTGTTGCAATCCTTCAGGGATCACTATCTGGCAAGAGGATATTGTGAAGTTACCCCACCAACTCTGGTGCAAACTCAGTGTGAGGGAGGATCAACGCTCTTCAAGATGGATTTCTTCGGCGAAGAAGCTTACTTGACTCAAAGTTCGCAGCTGTACTTAGAGACATGTATTCCTTCTTTGGGGGATGTTTTTTGCGTGGCTCAAAGCTATCGAGCTGAGCAAAGCAGGACAAGACGTCACTTAGCTGAGTACACTCACATTGAGGCTGAGTGTCCGTTTATTACATTTGATGACTTGTTGGATCGTCTCGAGGATCTTATCGTTGATGTAGTGGACAGAGTGTTGGTGAAGTGTGGAGATCTCGTGAAGGAACTCAACCCGGTAGGTTACTTAGTCAGAAATGTTGTTGTGTGACACCTCCTCTCAAAGGCTTGTGAGTTTTATTTGATGAACTTACGAGTAACAAGTGGAGCTAAAGTAAAATTACTACTACCTTTCTACGTCAATCCTAATGGTTTTGCCTTGATTTCGTGGTAGTCTTACAACATACATCAGTTAACTGATTGTCGTATAATATTGTGATTGGCTTAGTGTTCACACAGTGATTACACAGTGTTTTTTATTTCAGCAATTCCAACCTCCGAAGCGCCCATTTAAAAGGATGAACTATGAAGATGGTATTAAGTGGCTGAAAGATCATGACTACAAGAAGGAAGATGGAACATACTACGAATTCGGCGAGGTAAGAAAGATGAACATAAAATTGACGGTTGTGAACCGTTATGTTGTAGTAATGTGGAGTAAATTGTAATACTTATGTTTGCAGGATATTCCTGAAATGCCAGAGAGAAAAATGACGGACACTATCAACGAACCAATTTTGTTCTGTCGGTTTCCTACTCCAATCAAGGCGTTTTACATGCAAAAATGCCCCGAAAATCGTGACCTCACTGAATCTGTAAGTGAACCGTGCATAAATTACGCTTACGTTATGCTAGCCAATTTAATCATAATATCCCATTGACAGGTTGATGTGCTTCTTCCTAATGTTGGAGAAATCGTTGGCGGATCAATGCGTATGACGGATTATGATGAGCTGATTGAAGCGTACAAGAAACATGAAATCGATCCCAAGCCTTACTATTGGTACACGGATCAGGTACTTTCTAGTTTTACACTAATCGTTTCTGAATTTGTCTCCACTTTTGATACGTTATAATCATAAAATTATCTTATGAATCCAGCGAAAATTTGGAACTACTCCTCATGGAGGATATGGACTTGGATTGGAACGTTTCTTGTGCTGGCTTCTCAACCGATATCACATCCGCGAGGCTTGTCTGTATCCTCGATTCTTAGGCCGATGTACGCCTTAATGCGTCGTATGTCCGAAATTCTGCATCTTTCGCCACGGTTTTCGTTAAATACTTCCAGCCATCACGGTTTTGTACGGATGTAAGAGATTCATGATTGTATTGCACAGCATGTAACCTTGTATGAAGTTCGCTATTAAAAATTTTTCCCAGTGTTAAATTAGTCATTTTAAATTCAATCCGTCTGTAATGTGAATATGCTGAAATAAATTCCTTTAAAAGTCACAGAACGCGAATGTGTAGAATATATATTATAACATTTATTTAATAATCAGACTTACAAAACTTGACGTTAGCTTAGAGTTTGCTTCCTCTCTACAGGGTCAAACTTTATAAAGTGAATCATTTCATTCATTACCGAAGAAATCATAAAAATAGTTGTAAGAAGTCATAAAGTTCAGGTAAACAAGTCGGAGGTTATCTCAAAACTAAATTTAAATTGATTATTACTTTGAAGTTTAAAGGCTTCAAGTGAAATCAGTAGTACGAACCAGTCCGCTCCTCTCTATGCAACTGGTGGAATTCTTATTTCCTAAAATTCAGAGTGCAATAGATAGATGAGCACAATGCACAAACAAACTTCTGTGTCTAACTGTCAGTCATATTATTATGTCTGTTATACAGTCCAAAATGTGTAGAGTTAGGAAGCATCTACAACATGTCAGACGACGTATTAGCAAGTGGAAAAAAGTAAAAAAAATGAAAAAGCTAAGATCTAAGAAGGAACTTCTGAAAAAGAGGCAACTACGTTCTCTGCACTTGTTGTGACACAAAAAAAGTTGTATCTCTAATATCTAGACGAACTAGATGAACGGCTCAAGCTAACGCGCTCGACTTTAGTTCGTTTCCCTTCCATGATGTGATCATCATTCTTTGTGGCAGGAGAGATTGCTGATCGTTTAACTCCATGACTTGAAGCTGAAATGATTCTAGGTGTGTGGGAGTCCACTGATGCATCCCTGTTAATAAGCAAAGACATAGCATGCGGCGTAAGTAGGGTTTTCAGCTACGAACAAGTCACACACAAACCACGACCACAACCAAAATATCAGGCCCGCCGTTTACTTTAAAAAAGTCGAATAAAGAATCTCTCAGAACTAATTGCGAAAAAGATAACTGTCAGTCAGAAATTTTGGTTGGAGTCTAGTCCAATTCAGTCAAACAACAAAAAATAAGAAAAATAAGAAAATCAATTTACAGAAGACTGAAAATAACTTCCGGAACAGCGTATTCGAAGACGCCATTGATTTCCTTAACTGGGTGGACCTGGAATTGGAAATTCACATCTGCCTGTCTGTTCTTCACCGTAACCCAGGTCTCTTTATCAACTGCAGAGGCTCCTTGTCGACCCTTGAAACATTTGAATAAAGCATGTTCAAGTCATAACACATTCATGATTAACATATTCATCAAATATTACAACTCTCAAACGATCTACTCTGAAATCCTTACCAAAGTCATCTCTGATGAAATGTACCATTCATTAGGTCGAATGGTAATTGGCATCTTGAACTTCACAGAGAATCTGTCCTTGCCTTCAGGTGAGATACTAATTTCAGTGTAAGAAGTAGCATAGCTCACTCCCTTCTTAGAATTGTAGAGGTACAATGAGGTAGGAGCGTAACCAATCTTGTTGGGATCAAGACCAGAAAATGAGAAACCCAAAATTGAAACTGTTCGATCAGCCATCAGGCTGCAATGATACATTGAATAATTGCAAAGCACATATTAGAAAACACAAGACCAGAATGCTAAAAATTACAAGTATATTAAAATATTTTGTACCTCAAATTGCATAATGAAACACGTTCTCGCACAAGAACCGTTCGAATCTTTCGTTCTTTAGCGTTGAATGACAGTCGGTAAGCATTGGCTCGTTCAGATGGGGGCAGAGAGTAGTAAACAAGAACACCAACCATCTCTTTATCACTGAGAAGCTCCGTAGGAGCTACATGAAGAGAGAAGTCCTTGACGGACATAAGAGGAAATCGAATAAGAGGGATCGCTTTCTCCAAAATCTGTCTAAGATTATCAGCGTTCTTGTCCAAATTTTGTTTTTCTAATTCATTAGTGCCCCATCTGCAAAATACACGAACGTGTTCTTAGGGACTGAAGCGATTTGAAAACACATCACAAAAAATTAATACTAACCGCACAACATTCTGGAACAACTCTGTTTCACCAACATTTAATTCATCCTGTTCCAGCAGAGTACAAAGATTTTGATATGAAATGTTCAGAAAATCCATTTCCTTTACAACAGCAAATCCTCTCCTGTTCCAAAATTATACACGTTCATAGTCATAGTTAAATAGCTTAAAATTCAGAAAATAATGAACTAATAAAAAAAAATTCAACAGTAGCCGGCAGGTAAGTACCTCAAAATTCAGAAAATAATGAACTAATAAAAAAAAATTCAACAGTAGCCGGCAGGTAAGTACCTCAAAATGTAAGACCAAGCAATGTCAGCCAGTGAGTCATCGTGCAGAACCTTGGCAGCCTGGAAAATACTAACAGCAGTGTTATCTCCGACGCTACTCTTAAGAAGGGACACACATTTTTCTCCCAGAAATGCAACATCGTACGTCTTGGCTATGAAGAAGACGTTCATGACTTGTTCGACAGATACATCGAAGTTTTCGGTGTACAAAACCTGTTTAGAAACAACGGAAATGCTTATTGGCTTGACTTTCTAAAAATTACTAGTAAGATAAACTGTATCTCGTACCTTCAAGAAAGACCTAAATCCAGAAGCATTGAAATTCATGATTTCAATCGGTTCATCAGTAGGTTGGCTTCGCTGCTGGAACATTTGCTCGAAAACAGAAGACCAAAGGCTCAGAATGAACTTGTGTGCAAAAACTTTCTCTCGATTCTCCCCAACAGTAAAAGTTATGTCACTGTTGTAATGATTCTCGTACATGCTCATCAAGTTAAACTTGAGTCCTGCCATCGGATTTCTCCAGTCACCTCCGCTTCCATTAGTTGTGACAGAAGGAGTGCCTGTTCCATTAAGAATCGACTCTTTAGGGGGATCTTCTCCATCCACCGATACGACAGTAGCCTTTGAGTCAGGAAAGGGGCTCCTAGCATTGGTTTTAGCCTTCTTCTTAGGAGGCTGAGAGCTCTTGCGTTCTCGATCAAGAAATCCGTGAGGCAAGAGCGGTAGATTAGCTCTCTCTGAAGCAGGGATGCTATACTGTATCAACAGACTGATCATTTCTTTGTCGGTAAGAATTTCTGATGGCGCAACATGAACAGCAAAGTCCTTGGATGACATCAGAGGGAAACGAATATGTTTCAGAAGTCCTTTCAATACCACGCGATGGTTGTCCGGAGTTTGTTCCAATTCCTGCTTTTCGCACTCTTTCTGAGCCCACCTGTTACATATATTCTTATTAATTTCCTGAATATTTTCTACTAAAATCGTAGTGCTCCAGGCTTAACAATAATTATTATTATGTGTGCTCAATAAGTGCGATAATGAAATTCATCATCTAATTCAGACAACTAATTGAACGCTGGATTTTTCTTTAGCACAGGCTACCAGATTATTCGTTCATGGGAATGAATGAGTATTCGCTTAATCTGTGCTCTAAATACCACTATCATACTACATCATAATCGAACCTATTATAATTTAAATGAGCTGACCTGCCAACAGCCTGAAACAGTTCGAGTTCTTCCACCTCAAAATCATCTCGCTCCAAAAGGAATGTCAAATTATCATGTGTGATAAGCAGAAAGTCTTCCTCCTGCACGACAGAAGCTCCATTCCTACGCACAAATTGAAAAATCATACATTACATCAGTGCCATCATTATCATTCCAATCAACATTCCAAATGTGTATGATTGAGCTCGACCCTTACCTGAGAATGTAGTTCAAAGATTCTTCTGCCAAAGTCTCTTCCTGTAAAAGTTTAGCCGCCTGATACATACTCACAGCAGTAGAATCCTTAATTTCACTCTTTAGCACTGCCACGCACTTAGAAGCCAACAAAGGAATTTCGAATCGTTTAGCAGCGCATAAAACGGGCATCAAATCCTCAGCCGAGACTTCGAATTCCTCTGTGTACAGGAACTGCAATTCAAAATTGATATCTTTATCACCTGTATCTTGTCTCACACAAGTTAATTTTAAATACTCACCTTAAGAAAAGACCTGAGGGCCGCAACGTTCATTTCCGGGATTTCGACTGTGTCCGGCATTTCTTCGAACACCTTCGACCACAACACGAGTAAGAAGCGATGAGCCGGCACAGCATCCTTAGCTTCACCAACAAGGAACGTCATGTCGCTCATGATGGAGTTATCCAACATGTAGAAAAGGTGTCCCTTAAGGTCCATCGTTGAATTACGCCACCCCCCTCCAGCCTTCGAGGACGAGAAAACTTTCTCGGTCTCGTCCAAGTCGGCGTCGTTTTCTGGTTGACCGTTGGCCTCCATTGAACTGGGGCCCGTTTCCATCTCTGCCTCCATGTCGTCGCGTGCTTATCTGGAGGGGGTGTTTCGACAGATAACCTAGTTGTGTCGTGACAGTCGTGAGTAGCGTCGTAGTCAGCGGAGTGATTGCAGTAAGGTGTTTACTGGAGCTGGAGTAGAAGGGGAGTGAGTGGAGCTATTCTGAGGTGGTGGTGGTGGTGGTGGTGGTGGCGTCTCTTCTCCCTCGAGTCAGTTTGCCGGCTACTCGAGTCGTGTCTCCCTCCGTCTCTCATCGCTCCACTCACAAAGGGCCGGCACACTCGCCCTCCCACGCCAACACAACAAAGACATCCATTTTTCATACCTCCTCATTTGATTCCCGAACTTGAAAAATGGACAAGACATCGCAAGGTACAAGTATGCTGCAGTAGACGTGGAATGGTTGACGTATACTATTTATTGTACACCAAAGAATAGTAGACAGTCAGGTGATATTTGTGACTGCAATAAAAGTGTGTGGTATTAATCTTCATTCAAAGGTTGTCATTGATCTCCGAAATGTACGAAGTTCAAAGTACAGATAAAAATGAAGTCCCTAATGGACACTTTGGACACATAATCACGACAATCAGGTCATTACATAGTCAGGATTTAGGGGGTGGAGGAGGGCCTTTACTCAGTGGGGGAGGGGGGCCTTTACTCAGTGGGGGAGGAGGGCCTTTGCTCAGTGGAGGAGGGGGGCCTTTGCTCAGTGGATAAGACGTTTTTCTAGGTCCAGTCGGTTCAGGTGGATGTGGTGAGCTAGAGCTAACAATCAGCATCCGATGAAGTCCAGGTTGTTCTGCTACAGCATTTCCTGAGCCGCTGTCCACTGTTCCTCCTGCGGGGGATAAAGATAACCTCGCTTGATGAGGTAGTCCAGCTGTGTGGGAGTCCTCTGTTCTAAGTGGTCGGATAAAGAAAAGTGATTGTCGATCTTGAGTTGCAGCAGCATCTACAGAGCTTGGAAAAGTACTGGATGAACCGACTGATTGTCTGAGATTCTGTTGATTTGCAGCTATTGACTCGTCCCGTTGCTGTGCAGAAGCTTCCTCCTCTTCCTCAGCTTTCCATTGTCTAGTTCTTTCTTTTTCTTGCTCGGCTTCTCTTTCGCGTTCGTCAGCAAGAGCTCTTGCTGCAGAGAAGCAGACAATGTTTTAATTGAATATTACATAGGAGTTATTTCTTTGGAACGTTGTATTGATACAGTTTATTGAAAATATTATGATTCCACATCTCAACGCAACTCATGTCCTGAAGATTTATAATATTTGATGAGAGGAAGTGTGAATAAATACATTTAAACTGGCTTAACTATAGTTATCCATTCTTCAATATTGTACGTGTCTTTCTCAAATAATATTCCACACAAGATAAGTAATTGGATATGACTAAATAATAATATACTCTATTTACATACTCACTAGAGGTTCTGTAGACAAAAGGGTAAGAGAGTGCAAAACACTCTTATACACACATCATGATCATATTATATTACACTGAAACATGTTGTCAACTTGGCAATATAAAAGTTTTGTCCCTATCCTACACACACTTATTAATATCCATATATTCTATTACATAACTTATCGGTATAACACTCGAATATCGGAGTCCTAAATACGAATGAAATAAATCTACACAGTTATACTTCATTATACACATTTTCTATTAGTAATACTTGATAAATCACTAATAATAATAATAATACGCGACTTAAATTAACGAATATTTGTCCACGTATATTTCTCTCTAAAATTACTCTTTAAGAATTTGACTAAATGAATTTGTAGAGCGAAATACATCAGCTTCTAAGTAATAGAAAGACAGCTGCTTTAAAATTTGACCGGTTTGTTTGTTTTGTGTTCTACAATAATTAAAAATATCTAATAGTTCTGTTATATGTCACGCGGATTAACAATAAATTAACCATAATATTATGCTTTTACCTGACTCAATAACTAAGAGGTCTGTGATTTCATGAAATAATATGTTCGCAAATAATACTTTTTTCGACCCAATCGACTCTTGAAAGATTCTGCCCACATTTGCCGTCAATCAACACAATATTATTTTATAAGCCACTGGAACTATCTGATAATTTATATAATAATATTATTAATTATTACATTTGTTCTTCATTGGGGCACCATTCAGAATAACAGTCATGCGGGCACTAACCGCATTTTCATGAAACTCAAGATAACGCAATATTATTGTAACGAATCATAAAATATCACTTCGAATTATGCAGTTTACGGTTTAATTAATGTTATTGTACTGGTGACTGGCGATTCAACAAGCTACACTCTGGGATTCAAATTCGTCGGTTACCAAATAGAATAGTAAAGAAGCAAAGAGTTGGATTTAAGGACAAAAAATTATTAAAGAGACCTCAACACAGCTTTTGAAAACCCAACAATCAATCCCATATTATATTATGTTCAAATTGTTCAAATCTACATTATCCCACACGGTTGTCAATCAAGTATAACAAAAATTACATCCTACAAAGAGATTCCAAATCGGGACAGGAAAACGATGTGAAGAATTGTAATTTAAATACACTTCTAGTATCGCATTCAAACGTGAAATACGAGAGGATTAGTCATGTACATAGTGGAGACGTCGAGTCAATAAATTAGATGATGTAATACACAGAAGTTCAAGGCAGAAGATAGTAGAGGTAGGTAAAGATGAGTCCAGTTATGTTTGAAGGATGCATTAACATTTTAGCAGAAGAGTAATTTCTGTTCGACAGAGACGAATTGTGGATTGATAAGCTCAGAGTAATCCTGAACGCTAGACGAAGACAGGTGACTCCGCAAACTTACTTCCATCATAACAATAACGACCCTACCATGCCAAAAACAAACAGACAAACAAATAGAAAACAAAGTTTAAGTTTTCATAAGATCAACAAACACGAGAAAGGACGTGCAAAATTAAGCATCGTTTGTTAGTAAAGGATAACTATACATTAGCTGGTTAGTTAACGAGAGGTAATAGACAACAATATTGACCATGTTCAGAAAGATTGAAGCTCAGAAAGGTTTTCCAATAGTGTCTAAGACACTGGATAGTACAGATACAAATTCTAACAGTCTTTTGGTTAATTCGATGTTTTTTAAACTGAAACACCTACTTCAATAGATTTAAATTCGATAAAGCTAGAACGTTAGTGGATACTCTCAATCATCTCTCATAGAGAGTAATAATTTGAATCAAATTGAAGTACTGACCAAAGACTATTGACTAACTAGATATGCTTCAAAATTTTGTTACCCGTTTCCTTACAGACCACGCACGGAGTTAAATCTCATTCGTTACATACTTTCTAACTTGGAACAACTATTTTTTAAATAATTATTGTGAATCTCGGCCTTCCAAAGGGAACCTTAATGCTATCATTCTTTTGGTAGTTAATTCCATCATGAAATGACTGCACAGTTGGGTCCAATTCAAGAAGGAAAATGACTAGAAAGGTAAGTTGCAGAGAAGGGGAAGGGAAGAAATGAAGAATTACGTAAACCATGACAGTCATTCTGAGTCTGATTCACCTTCGGCAAGAAGATCTGGCAGTCCATCAACATCTTTCTCAGTTAGGAGGTTGTGCGTCAAAGCGTACTCTATCATTGCAGCGTGACAAAACAGGTACTGCTCTGGCACCTGAATACTGTAGGCTCGCTGACTTCTAATTCGCTCAACAGTACCCATCACGTCTATTGTCCCTTGGTCGTTCAGTCGCTTCATACAAATGTCCATCGTGCACAGTGTACCTAAAATATTTTATATATGAAGTCCCGCCTTATTGCAAGATTTTAACAGCTTCGTACCTGTACGACCGATTCCAGCCGAGCAGTGAACAACTATTGGAGGTCCAAGCAGATGACCGTCCCATTTGGCACCCAGTAGAACAACTCGTGACGCTTGCTCTTCCCTACAAAAATAACAACCCTGTTGCAGGAAGTTCCCATACTTCATAATAACATTTATAACACTGATCTCCTTACCTCATGACTTGAAGAAACTTGAGCGTCGCTGCAGCACTGGACGGAACTCCGTAGTCTGGCCATGAGAGGAACTGTAGGTGAGTTATTTCTCGAGACTCGTTTGTCTACGATTTGAGGAAGAACGACAATCATGTTACAACGTACAGAGCTTATGCAAGGTATGTCTGACAATGGTGGTTTCATAATTACAGCGCGAACACTTACTTTAATATTAATTAGTTTCAGCCTCGTAATTGCAAAATCAGGTCGAGTGTCCACTTCTACATTTTCAATCTTAAATCCTTCGTGAGACACAGATGCTCCTGCATCTGGTGGCCAGTATTGCCCACATTTGGTCCGTCCTCGCTCCACTACTCGAGTGGTCATCACGATGATGACCACTGTCTGCTCCCAGACCATTTTCCAGAAGTCACCAAATGTTCTGGGCAATGGTCCTTGTGTCGATATGAATGCGTTTTTTTGTTTGTATCCATCCACATAGTTTGCGTTAATGTAGTCAGTGCCGTCAGGCTCTCCTTCCATAGATGTTAAGACCACTCTGGTGTGATCGAAGCACAGAACATCACTGTACCGATTTTTGCTCACATTTCCTCGTAGCCTGAAGATACAAACCACAAAAAAGATAGAATATATAATCCGCTTGAGGATGCACTATTTGTCTCGTTACCTGGAAGTATTGAACGATCCTTCAGGATTCTTTGACACGATCTCTGCGTACTCGTCAAGGAGTCCACGCCGACCCTTTTGCTTCAAATGCTCGACGAACTCCAGGAGAGTGAGCCCTGTTCGCTCTTCAAAGGGAAGACTGTCATCATCAGAAAACCCACTGCTTGCTGATGAATTTGGCGTGGGTGATGGCGTTGATTGGCCTATACGATGCAAATTAGGTTTTGAGACTCAATGCGTACAAAATTGCAAATTGCCCATCGTAATTAAGACAGAATAGAGTGCAGTGCAGTGACAAGCAAGAAAGTGCTCGAAATATTTACTTGTACTTGTACCGTTATGACGCATTTTTCTGTGGCCACCGTTTGAAACACTTCCTCCGTCGGCGTCTTTGTCAGTTCCGTCTTCTTTTGAATCCCCTTTATCCCCCTGTAAAACGACGAATTGTTGAGAATAAACAACTCATTGTTGCCCGAAACACTGATATAAAAAATATCGCTATTTACAAGGAACTGATGAATAGGAACAGTGTCCTCTGAGAAGCTGCCCCACAGATCAGATGAATTTAACACCTGATGGCAATGGCTTAGCCAGTTGGTGTGATTCAACTCCAGTTGGCCTCCCAGAGATTTTGGCAACGCGTAATTTGGGATATGTACTCCCAACTGATATCAAATAAAACAAAACCTTATAAATTCCCATTGCTTTTGAATCTGCAAATTAAAAATTCCTGCACTACATGAGACTTTCACGAACCTGAGGTACACTGACTGTGAATACTCGATCACGGAGCTTCTCTCGGACAAATAGTCTGAGAATTCGGAAGGGAGCTCGAAACCACAGGGGTGCCGTAACAATCAGAACTTTTCGGAGCCTTGCTGGATACCCTCCCTAGAGACCACAAGTATTGTTCGTTAAATTTCAATCCCCGAATGCTCAAGTAAATTGTAGCATTATATTATCAAAAGTGTTTGCACATTGCCATTATTATCAGAAAGCAGAGGCACAACATTAAAGACACGACATGCAAAACAGGTAAAACTGTTCAGTACACGGGCAATGCTGCACTTAGCAACCTACCTTGAGTAAGGAAAGGATCTTTATACTAAGGTCATAATCGAAATTGGAATACTTCGAATCGCTCATGTCATAAATAAAGACTAGTCCACACCGCTGCGTTTGTGGGTCTTCTAATGCTGCGTCCAACTGGTACACCACACCCTAGAGTAAAAATAGATGTAAAATGTAAACCTCTCGTTTGTCATCTGACTCATCTGCTTAACATTTGAACGATAATAAACTGTTGAAGTATGCGATTAAATGGATACCTTCAGAGTAGTTTCGTGCGGGGCACTCGAGGGCTGGTGTAGTTTGGCTGTGAACACAGCAATCGCCGCTCCTGCCATGTCTCTCGATGGCTGTGTGAAAGTTCAATATCCTCAATAAGTAGGGAACATGTATAGAATACTTACACAGCAAGTAGTAGTAACACCTTTGCCTACATAATGAGCTTCCTAATTGCGTTCTCGGAAGCTTATAATAGATTAACTAGCCAATGCTGCGACAGGTAATGAAACACTGGTAAACTCACCAGGACGCTGAACTTGCCCGAAAGTAATTCGGACTTGAGTGGTTCCGTTTCCGGATTGAAGTCGAACAGCCCTTCCTGATGACGTGACACGTGGTGCTGATTGTACAGTTCCAACGCTCTCCTCACGACAAACTTCCTCGCCATCAAAAACTTCACCGCAGCATTCCAACTCAACGGACTAGTCCCTTTCGCCAACCTCGCTGTATTTACGATTTCCAGGAATTCCCTTGTGCACTACCGTCAAACGAAACCAAAGTTATTACTTATTCATCTCTCACTAACCAAGTCTTTCATCATCCTAATTAATTCCTGAATAACCCCGTATACCTCTTCTTCTTGCTGAGACAACGCTGGACCCTTCTTGGCTAGCGTCCTCGGGTCGACGAACACTTGATCACTGGCCACGGTACTGGTCGACGAAGGTTGTTGCTGCTGTTGTTGACTCGCGACACCATTAACACCGACGGAGGATTCCTTAAGGGATGAAATGTCGACACTAGTCGACGGGGTAAGTGTAAGGGAGAGTCCAGTTTTGGAGGATCGTTCAGCAGTGCCCAAGGCGAGTGGAGGTCGCTTGGTGGGGGAGGAGGGTGAGATTTCGCCATTGCCGACTTCTCCTCCGTTGTTGTCGATGTCCTCCGTCTCTTGAGCCATTTCGTCCATCACAGAGGCGAGGAAGTAACTATAAATCGTTCATAGGTGAAATGTCCTCATGATTGAGGGTTCGCACAATGGCAGTACAGCAGTGGTGTGTACAGTTAAGTCGGAGTGTGTAGTAAGTGGAGGAGTGGTGGTGGCTGCTGTGTCAATGAATGAATGCCTTCTTCAATGAATAGAGTTCATTTAACTGTGAGAGCCATATGGTGTGTGTGTGTGTATATGTGTAAGTGTGGCGTATACGCGAATGAGCCAACTCCGTCCTGTGCAGCCCATTCCCATTTTCCCATCATCCGAGGAAGTGCAGGGCCGTAGCCACTCTTCCATCCCCTTCTTGGAAAAGCCCACGACGGTGGTACGGATGCGCTTTCC
>JAQGAD010001116.1:0-23350 GCA_034696625.1 Isotomurus palustris | reverse complement strand
CGGAAAATCCTACAGAAAACACATTCCAAGGGAAAGCTTTACAATGTGCCAGTGAATAAAATGATTGCAACTATTTTAAAGAGATATTTTGCAACTTCCTTATTGGTGTCTTAAGTGCCTTCGACTTTGATCCCAGCTTTCCCGGTCCCGGCTGAACCCACTTAGTCTTGAATTCTGTGAGAAGATTCATTGTACACAAGCTGATTCCGGGTCTCATATCAACAGCAGCCCATAGAATCAGCCAACCATTTTCTGATTTGTCGCGGTGACGGGAGCTTGAATCCCATCTTTTGAAGTGTTCTATGAGAAAGGAACAGACATTTGAGGTACTTTTGTCACATCCTTTCTATTTTGCACACATTTACCTGTATCCAGCAAGTCCACATGAATAAAGCAATGTCAGCGCTGTGGTTTTCTTAAGAATATTGTACTACTTAACTCCTTTTGATCTGAATCGCTCTAACTGAGACAGCAACCACTTGTGCAGCATCGGGGACTCTGTTTCACATTTTTTAAAACCTTCTGCCATTCGCTGCTGACTTTTTAACTGCCTTATTTTCTTCCGGAGACGACTGGTACGCTTTCGAAGTCTACCGATGTTTTTTTCCTCGTTTCGCATTGACTCGTCTGAATGTCTTGCAGGGTTACCTCCCTGAAGTGTTTCGTCTGAACAATCACGAGTATGCTTTGAAAATTTATACCTGTTTAGAATTTCAAAGATTATCAGCAAAACCATCCTGCACGAATCTTCTGTATCTGCTGGTATCTGGAAAAAGTGTCAGTTTACTTACGAGAGCTTTTTAGTGGAAAATGTTTGTTGGGCTGATGACTGATTCAGTTCGACTGCGAAAACGTTTTGAGCAGGAACAATTTTGGTAAATGATTTCATCACTTCCTCCGCCTTTTTCGAGTGGTTCAAATTAGATCTTAGCCGACATTCCTTGCCATCTGAATTACTTCGCATGTTGGATGAACTCTTGAATGCAGGCCTAAGAATTACAAAATGGTTTTGAAGCACTTACGATAGTGTACAATAATATTAATATATGAAGTTATGCACCGATTTAAAACATACTCGAATAAGCGTTTTGTAGTCAGGACAGCGGTTTCTTTTTCCTAATGTTGGGAGTGCATTCTTTTCGTTGGTGTTTCAGTCTCGTTTTTGCTCGACCTGATTTCATATCATAAAGCTTAGGAGGATTAAATTATCAATCTTATTCCAAACAAAAAGTATTTAGCACGATTCCTTACTTATATTTTATATGATTGCGGGGATCCAGTGTGAATGTCCTGCAAGTTTACATGCTTGAGGTGTTTCAGATTTTTTTGGCGATGAATTTTCGGGGGTTTCTTTATTTGAATCATCAAGGTCTTCGGGTAGAGCTTTCGGGTAGATTAGCCTAATTGTGCGAAACTGATTCTTTGGGAAGTGGTTGTCACAAATTCTGCTGCTTGATTTTATTGAAGCTGGATCCAACTTCAGTCTTTTGATCCACAGTTTCCGACGTTCAAGGGTTTTAGGGAAATTAAAAAAACTGCAATTAGGATTATCATGATCTTTTAACCCGCACAAACTACACTTTTTGAAAACTCTAACCATTTTAGGATAATTTTACACTCAACAGTGAGACAATAATACTGAATGGCCGTTGGAGTAAAAAATTCGTTTGTGTTCGGCACGTGACAAGGTTGGAGGAGGGACTTGTCTGTGCCGAGTGCCAAAATGGGTTGGGTTACCCCGTATTCCTGGGGTGATTTGATTGGGTTTGAAAATTCTTGAAGTGATTTGATTGGGTTTAAAAAGTACACCACATTACATGCTTTCTCCATCACGCTTCCCTTCTTGTGAATTCTTATTCTATGTTCTATTATAAATTAAATTAGTTTCTGTATGGCTGCGATACTTTGGTACAACAGTTGAATGGTTTATTGGATTTGAACTGAACACAAATCCATGCATAGTTCTGGAACAAAACATATATCTAACAATAAGTGGTGACCAGATGACGTTGCAATTGTATTGCATATTTAATTATTGTCAAATAAAATGACCCGCAACCACAACAAAGCTTTCTAATCGATTTGTAGTTTCTGAAAGCCTGATGTTTACATGATACGTCCGATTCTGCACTTAATACGTTAGCTTATCACTTATTTGTCATTGATACACATTCATGGATATCTAATAAATCTGAAGATCCTAATTACTTCGAAACCATTAGGATGTTTAATTTCTTAACGTAGTTATGGACCACATTTGGACTTGCTTATTAGCAGAAACGGAAATTGAACAGTTTCTTTTTAGCATTGGTTTGAGTCAAGAACAAACAGCACAAATAGAAATAGCCGAGTTTATTTTAATAAATACAAAAATGCAAAAATTACGTGCTACATTCAAGAATCATTTATGGCAGGTGTCACTCCTTTCTTGCAGGAACTGTCTTTTCTTTTGATTAGATTGTCATTTCCCAGAACAAATATGATACGAGGATGTCTAGCATTGAATTGTTGGTAATAATTAATACATGCTTAGCTTACTAAAAGTGCATAACATTCAAATGTGGAGTTTCTTGTATTGCACGCAAATATTCTTATCTCTTGCAACGAACTTATAGTGTGTGCAACGATATTATACACTTGGGTTCTGCATGCAAAGCTACTTCATCGATCACTCAATCGGTTTTTCAAGTTTCAAGGGTTGAAATCAATTTATGGATCTAAAAATACCGTCACTAGGTCAGCGAACAAGCCCAACAAATGCCAAAGATTCATTCAGGGATTCATCCATCTCAGATTGTAATTCAATGCGAAGGCCTTAATTATTCTTGACAGTGCGAACGATCACAACAATGTTTGTCATTGGATGTGGGATTGTAATTATGGCGGTATGTGGGACTGAAGATAAACCCATTGTAAGTCTTTTGAATAATTTTCTTAGTTTGTGGAGCTCAAAATCAGTTCCTTTTAATATTTAAAATAATAAATCTTTGAACCGATTTGACAATCAAAAGACAAACAGAAGATGCAATCATAAACCGGTTGCTTTACGGAATTCACATCGTCTGCTACAGAACTCTCGTTCCCTTCCCGTTGCGACTTACTTGTGGGCTTTCCGATTCCTCCTCATAATGTTCGCAGGCTTCATGATCACAGTGATGGTGACAGAACGCTGCTTCAAAGCTTAAACCTTGTGTAGCATATTTACAAAATGAAAATAAACTTTCTATCTTTTCGAACTTAACGGGCTTTTGGCTTTTCTCGTGTTTTCACCAAAATTAAGAGTAATCCTTTTATACTCTTGACAATGACATTGGTCTAGACTTTCCACACGTTCTAGATTGCTGAAGACGAATCCCTTTGACCTTCTCATTTGCATAGCAAAGAAAGGATTATTGGACTAGTTGGGTCTTAAGCCCTTCCTTAAA
Organism: Isotomurus palustris; assembly: GCA_034696625.1. NCBI lineage: Eukaryota > Metazoa > Arthropoda > Collembola > Entomobryomorpha > Isotomidae > Isotomurus > Isotomurus palustris. The sequence continues at coordinate 19,925 of JAQGAD010001116.1, read as the reverse complement.
GTTAATGTGACCTTTTGCATTCACAAACAAAAGAAAGAAAGAAAAAGGCTCTTGGACATTCATGTGAACTTGGAAGTAGCTCGCGAAGAAGGTAAACTACAAACGACGGAGCGTTGAGAGTGGCCAAGGCCGAAGAAAGGGACCCCCAACTGGTGTTGTCATTTTGTGACACATTCTTCCTTTCGAGTTGGTCGTGAGTGGGCGTAGAGAATGTGTGCGGAGGAATTAGGTTACCTTTTTGGAAAGAACAATTGGGCTGAAGCATAAGTGTGTGAAGAAGTTTTTGGGCTTAAGTAGCTATAAAACAATTCCATATAAGCTGATGTGTGTGTGAACCTTACGGGCAGACTCGACCTACTCTTCACCTCCGCCTGAGTTTCCAATCCACTTGGAGAAGAAAGTTGAGAAAGAGAGAGAAAGACTGGAATAACAGACAAGAACCCACGACCCTCAATTGCTACTTTACTTATCCCTCGTGTGGATGTGTGGTGGGAGTTTTTCGGTGGAAAAGGCCCAACGGAAAGACAAGACAAGCCCCGGTGATTGAAGAAGAGAAAGAAAGAATAAAAAGATTTATGTTGCTGTTGGGTGTAGAGTTGCGAAAATTACTCGTCTTGCCCATAATTTGAACCTCATAATGGAACGGATGTCATAAACTTGAAAGGATCTAATGTCTTTTCTCCTCACACATACTAGGATCACACTAGAATACTAGAAAATACTAGAACACAACCTAGGAGTATATATATACGCAGCTAGGAATATATTGTGTGTGTGTGTTTGTATTATGAGTGTTTTTCTTTTTCTTCCTGGCAGAGCTGTTTCTTTGATTCATCTTCTATTCCTTAAGCTCCTGTAAGTAGGTATATTATTATTAGTTCACTACTCGTTTGTGTGTACCTATTTATTCTATGTGAGTGTGTTTCTTTTTAGGAGCCTGTAGGCAATTTATATTAAGTTGTATTATAGGTCGTGTGTCTTGTGTAGCTTCTTTTTTCTGAAGTTCTTTCTTTCCCATCTTCCATCCTACGCGATTTTCTTTGTGAGTTTTCCTTGACTGATTAAGTTGGTGTGTCTGAAGTAGACTGCGAAGTGTACTTTGTACTTCTAAGCGTGAGAATTATAGTTTCTTGTGTAAATATGTAAATGTATGTCGAGTTTGTGTGTAGGAGACTACAAGGCTGACTTGGGTGGATGTGTATTCATTAGACAGTACGGAGATGTAAATTGGGTTGAGGGAAAGTTTCGAATGATTAAGAAGAAGCTGAGATAATAAGGAGAGAGTGAGAGAGGAGTGATAATGAGTGGGAGGATGATATTAGCTTGGAACGTGGTTTATTGTGCGTTCAGTATTCATTGGGTGTCTTGAGGGATCCTCGACCACATTCAACGATTCAACATTAATGTGTAATGGATGCAGAGGGAGAAAGTCTCTCTCCACCTCTTTCCCTGTCAGAACTCTCCGCCCGAGATTGGATAAAAATGAAAAGTTCTGGTTTAATTCTGGCAATCACAATTACTCAGCTGACAATAAAGTTCTGCTGGATCTGACATTATAATCTCATTATGGGGAAACTGCTTTCTCCCTCTCTCTCTCTCTCTCAAAGTAATACGCGACTAACTAGGCTCTCTCCTTTGAAATCTCTCCAGGAAAGCTTTTCTATTCTTCTACCGACTGCTTCTTCTGCATATACACACACACATACTATACACACACTGAAAGAAGGAATGAGAAGACTGTGGGCTGATGCTACGTCAATGTAATCAGGAGCTGAGGACTTCGGGCTGAAGAAACTCTCTCGGAAGTAAACCTGAGGCTGAGGGAGATGAGATGAGAGTACTTTCTACAACGAGAATTGAGAACAGAAGACGTTAACGAGATAAAAGTTAACATAAAGGGGAATTTGGGTGAAAGAAATGGTGTCGTGTTCTCATGATGGAATGTAGAGGAATCTTTTCTGTAAACAAGACAATGTTACACACACATACAAAGCTAGGCTGTCTTTTACTTTACAACTTTGTATAGACGAAGGACGAAGGGGAGACTCGTGTGTGTTTGTGTTTGTGTTGTTCGTTTGATGATGATGAGAACATTTCCTGGGAGTTAAGAAAGCGAAGAGCTAACTTGTTGTATTGTGCATAATATAGAAGTGTGTGTATAGATTGTAGATTGTATGGTGTTATTTCGGAGGAAGAAAGTTAATCCAGGGAGAGAGGAAGCTGAACTGATTAATTATGAATGAACGGGAAGATCATTAATTCGCTCGGATGGATTGGGATGGAAGTCGTCTTGTATACAACTGTCGCTTATTCTTCTTATCTTTCACCTAAAAAGTTCTATCCTGCCTTCAAGGCTCCCATTAATGTGTCCTTATCTCAGGCTCAGTCTTCTAAGGGCCATTTTGTTTTCTCATTAGGACACTCACACAACTTTTAGGAGGAAAGTTTTCGGCTAGAGGCTGTGGGGCTCAATGCTCAATACTATCAAATCAAATTCGGAGTGACAAGACTATTCTTCTTAAAGTTCTTTGGCTGTGTCGATTAAGACAAAAGAAGTACAAGAAAGTGTCTCAAGTTTCTCAAGGGATTCAGGCTTATCTAATGAGAGACATGTTTGCAAAATTATTAGAATGGAGTGGTGGGTAGGTATAATTATAATTCTGTCTGGATTTATTTATGGACTGTATTGTTTAATAAGATTATGTATGAGAATTGGAGTCTATAAGTCTTAAGGGTGAATTTGTAATAATATTACACAGAGTACAAAGTTTGTTGCGGATTTAAGCAAGAAGTTTAAGACAAAACAGTTGTTTAACACTTCTATTGTTAAACACGCGGTGTTGAGCCCTTGGAAGTTTCTTTGTGGGTCCATTGTTAACTTGTGTAATTTAGAAGAGGTTCATTTTAATAAGTTGATATGTGTGGAGTGGTAAGTATTTGTGTAAATACATGGTTCATTAGTATATGCACAACCAATGTCGTATGACATTAATCCATGCATTAATCCGATTTGCTTAAACAGTTTCTTGTCTTTTATTTGTTTCAGGACATCAAGACATTAGTAGACTTCTAGAATGTCAGGTTTGGAATGTTAACGAATAATTACTAGTTACTCTAAACGGAGTTAACCTGTTTCACTGTGGGTATAGAAATTAGCGTAATAGAAGTGTAATGACGTTATAGTTGTTTTAGAATATCGAAAATAACTTTTAAATCAATCACATTTTATCACTTTTAGGAATTCGAATCGGATAGTTTGCAAGCAAATTCGCTAAAAATAACTTTTAGGTAAGCTGATCCTCATTAGTGAAAGAAAGGGTGTGAGTGTTGACCGTGTTGTTATAAAGTAAGTCAGTGGTTCGCCTTGAATATTCTCGTATACATTCTGTGAAAGAAGAAAGGTTGCATGGTTCAGTTTGTAGCAACTAGTGCGAAAGGAAATTAAATCCCTTTCCAATAGTTTCCAAGTGTTTTGTTCCTCATCGAAATGGTGCATCAAATCAAAGGCTCATCCACAAACGCATGTAATTCAGAGATGCACTTTGCTTTAGAAGTAATTAGAAAGCTTTTATTTTGCACATAAGCCTTTCTACAATCGGAGATATTAGCTGAGCCACGAGAACAAAGCGTACGAGTGATTCCCTTTCTTCCGTTTAAAAGAACGAATTCACAGAAGACAGAAATCCTTTCACATTAAATGGTGCAGTGCACAACCTACATGAGCCAATTAGACCGTGACTAAAACAGAATATGTAGGAGTGAGTTCTTAATTAGCATATTAAATACGTGAGCTCAGAACTTGCACAAATGTCCTTGCCTCATTTAAGATGAGATTCACAATGAAACCTGGGAGTTATTTGAGTTGGAATAATTTCGTATATTCAACACATTTCCTGTTCCTTGGAATCGTTCTAACTTTTGGAACATTCGATTTCCGTGGAAAGGGTCATCCCAAAACTCCAAACCTGCAATTATATCGTTTTGTCTACATGAAAGAAAACCTTTTCCTTATTGCCTACTCCGGCAAACAAGTTATAGAGTGATTGGAGAGTCTGCAATCAATTTTTTCTTTAATTCACGAGCAGCACAAGGTCAAAAGCATCTCTGCGGATTTAAGAGATGAAGCAGAAGGCGAAAGGTTGAGAAACCACGGAGAGCTTTGTGATGAAATGGATGGGAAAGTTCAGATTTCAGAAGAACAATCAGTTTCCTCTGCCACAGCTCTTGTGCTACATTCAAGTTCGCGAGATTTCATCCTTCCACTTTGTGTAGAGATCCTTTGTGGCTGAAAGGTTAAGGTGAGTGGAGCAATTAATTTACACGGTCAGGGTCTTGGGATAATCTCACTGGAATCTGGAGGAGTACGTGTTTGAGTGGATGTGTTGGTTGATCCAACTCGGGTGATTCTGTGGGTGCTTCACTCAAAATGAAATCCCTTTTACGTGGGCGTGTGTATAACAATTAATTCGCAGTCTTTGGAACAGTGTCAGAGGTATTTCTCGGGATCTTTGCTTTATTACGCAGTGACCTGCGTGGCCAATTCGTCTTTTGATGAATTCGTGGGAAGCAAGTACTGCATACTGTGTGCAAATGATGTTTTGTGTTTTGTGAATGAATGAATGACCAGCAGATAAGACGTAACTTCAATTGAATTTGGACTGCACAAAAGGATTTCTTTGGAGTTCTGATTTCACCGGTGCATTCGGCTAGTCATTCCAATAAACTTCTGAAGGGATTACAGAATGAATGAAAGGAGTATGCAAGCAATTCAAAGGGAAGACGTTTAATGCAATTTGGGCCTTTGTAAACCTTTCCTTCACGTTTAATGGTTTTGCTTGACCTTTGCGATCGTGTAAAGGATATTTATTCAATGCAACTATTGGATTATCAAGATCAAGAAGTGATATCCTGGGAGAGTCTAGTTTCGTCACTTAATGACACACACTTATGTGAGGCGGATTGTATTTGAAGGCTGAGGTTTTGGATTTTGTAATCCTTCCTCGTGGTTTCCAGCTCATTCTTGGGTTCTTGGAAGTAGTTGGTTAGCACGATAACAACCTTCTGTTAAGACCGTCTTCCACTTGGAGGAATTTAGTGCACGCAACTGCTCCAATTATCATTAAGGTGAGGGTCGAAGTTTAAGTCTCAGGATTCAGAGGAGATTTGGGTTGTGCTGTTGTCTTCCTGTGATCCCCAGGAATTTAGATTGCAGGTTTAAGACTCGAATGGCTTCAGTGTATTTGCGATTTTATGTTTAAACTCCAACCACATCCCCAGTTCCCCACATGTCATTGTGAGATTATTATCGGATTGCACTTATCTAGAATCTAGAATCTAGATACTCTGTCGCTGTATAATCTGTTTTATAGGGTGCGTTAAAAACCCATTACATGAATCATTATGAAGATTTATATGAGCATAAGGGGCCAGCAGAAAGAAATACAGTTTTTACGCACAGAGTCGAAAACCGTTTTTACTCTGCAGTTAAAGTTTCTTGAATTGTCTTTTTTAAAAAGAACAGCTAGGAGAACATTACTTACGCTTCACTAAAGCCAACTTCAACAATAAAATTGTTGGCATTCATTACACGCCTGTGTAGCCAACCCTTCTTTCCTCAGCTTTGAAAAATCTCTCCGAAGAAATGAGCAACAACAACTTGGGGATGATGATGAGACATGTCACTCTAATTCATTCTTGTGCACTGGCGAATGGGGTTGTCTATCATCTGCATTTTTGTAAAAACTAACAAGATACTAATAAAAAGTGTAAGCTATGTGATCCCTAGAAAATGATTGTCTTTGGTACAAAAGGGGGGAAAGGACGAGAGGGTACTATATAATGAAAGTTATGTAAGTCTCGTTATGCATGAGGCCTCTCCAACACATAGCATCTCGTAATTTTGTGATGCTTCTTCTTTCGCAACGAGAGAAAAGTTGCCTCAGTTGCATTTCCGTCACAGACGAATCCATCATATTGATCCTGTTCATTAATTAACGTCAAGGAACGGAGAACAAATGATGCTCGTGATAATCATCTGCTCCGATGGGGTGGAATATTCTTTTCATTTTGTAATGAAAAGTTTCTTTTCTTATTCATAAAAGTGAGGAGAACAGAGAATGGAATCTCCATGATGGAAAGCGAGTGTTGTTTAAATTATCTGAATCTCGCTTTGTTTTAAGTAGAAAGGGTGAGAAGATATTAAATGTATTTCACGACATGTCTGCTGAGTCATAGTTGGACTTGGAGGGAGAATGGAGCTTTGTGGATTGAGGAATAAAAAAAGAGTTACAACTTAATGCTAATAAATGAAGGAGTAAATTAAAGGCTAATTTAAGAAGGGAGGAAACCACGAAGTTGGATTTGTCGTGAGAGACACGAGGAATAGGAAAGCGACTTGTAGGAGAGAAAGTTTTTGAGAAAGGGCAAAAGGGAGTCTCGCTGAGGTTAAAGTGAGATTTTTCGCAGAGATGCAAGATGGGAAGAAATGAAGGAAGAAGGAAAGAGTTTGGAAAGAAGCATGTTTCGAAACGGTGAAAGTGAATGGAGGAATGGAGGCTGGGAGTGTCGTGGAGAAAGTGAAGGCGTGTGGATGGAAGTTAAACTCCACTTAAAACGCAAATCAAAGTTTACTTCTTTAGATGACTTTTGCATGGAAAGTAAAAGTTTGAGTTGGTCCACCTGGATGAATAGAAATTCCCTTTAATTAATCTTCTTAAAGAATTTCACTTCTACTTTCTCCACCACTTCCTCACACTTTACACATGGAGACTTTCGACTGTAGCAGCCACGAATGGAGGAAATTAGTAAGTCTTCTCAAGGAGGGTTAAGGACCTACGCAGACCCTCATCTTTTATTTTGGAAATTATGGAGGCTTAGGGTATCTTCTTTTCTAGGATAAAAATCTAAAGATGAATTTTTCTATATAGTAGGTCAGTTATGAGGGAGAAGATTGTAAGGAGATTTTGTATATAAGTTTAATCATAAATTGATAAATATATCAAAGTTACTTAATAGGATAACTGATGATTGCTCTAAAATTCTATGAGATCTGTGATTTGTATTTGCAATAGGATTATAATGGGATGAGAGATTGTGTATAGCCGGGAGCGTCCAGAAGAGTTCATGTGCAGCCTCGTATCTTTTTGGTTGATTTGACTATCTCTCTTCCCAACTAATCTGCGTGTCTATTGAACTAATCTCGTGTGTGCTATGAATCTATGAACTCCTGTGTGTCCACAACTTGCCTTGAGTTGTACATCCTTTTCCCTTCACGTTTTTTTCTAGAAATTTATAAATAAATCTAGTGTTTAAATATAATACTATTCTACTGCAGGATTCCGGAAATTCACAGTGTGTGTTTGCATCTTAGCTCAAACCTCAGGTTTATTTCTGCACACTGTGGTTAAAATGGGGATAATCGTAAGTAGAGAATCAAGAGAAGTTTAACAAATCGATTTTTGCATAATTCCAAACTGATCTAGTCCAGTTTCCGAAGTTTTGGGACGACGGAACGTAACCCACAATTCGTGGAAAGTTTTGAGCATAAGTCAATTGGGGGAAATATCTGTGAGTGAAGTAAGCGGTACAAATTGTGGTGTGTGATTTTGGTAGGAAAATCCGTTGGATCGGAATGGAAGTTGGGACTACCCCCCGTGGTTCTTTTCACTGGCGCGTTTCAACCCCGGAGGACCTGCGTGGTACGGAGAAGAAAACCGAATGCGGTCAGAAATGTACTTGCAGCGATCAGTTATGGGAATCATCTCAGCAGCACTTACCTTCCTCTTTGTTTTATTCGTAATTCTACCCATCATCAAACACCGATTGCAATCTCTCATCGTGGTAGGTGAAATGTGAAATGTGAAATATGAAATCATCTTCATTCAGTCTAAGTATAGTCCCAAGCCACAAGATCATAACGATGATGATTCTTATGTGTGAGAGAGAGTGAGAGCTTTTTAGGAAATAATTACTCCAGGCTAATTAATTTCTAATCCTGCTCTACTTCATCTTTTGTTACGGCTTGTTTCGTAATCTTCTTGTCTCCCGTATGTATCGCATTTAGGGTTGAGCTGGTTATTCATATGGCATATATACAGATGTATTAAACGTGTGTGGGTAAGTAGTCGTTCAAAGTCAGTGGGTAATGACAATAGTACTCATTAAGCTTACAAATGAGTGGTAATAAAGTAGTAACACAAAATACAACTACACACACACACACACATAAAAGTGTACTGACAGTCGACAGAGTATTCAATGTGAATTGAAAGTTTATTCTCCAAGATTAATAGGGCACGAAGCAATAATGTGCTAATGTGTGAGTGTGTGTGTGTGTGTGCTTGTTGACTCAGAATTGTAGTTGGAACTTGGAAGCTTATTAGAGTAAGTAGAAATTCTAGAATCCAATCTAAGCTTCTCCTAGTGTAGATCGAGTAAGTAGAGAGAGTGAATGTGGTTGTTATTATTATGGAGTAGATGTTCCAAGACTCCAGTTACGGAGGATGAGAGTGAAAGAAGAGCGTTGTGGGTTGTCTCTTGGGACTTTTACTTTGGAGGAATGAATGACGCTGTGTGAAGTATTGTGTTCGGTTCAATGTTCTAAAACTATGTTACGTTTCAGGCTGTGAATTCAATCGCTATCGGCGTGGTTATTTCTCTGTGCCTCCAATGTCCGGAGTGGATCCGGGGACATGGTGTCATCCAATCTCCGATTCATTATCATTCGCCTGAGGTAAGGGCTTCTCCTCCTTCCTAGCTTGTCTCTCCCAATACTACTATTCAAACTATTCTGGGACCAACAACAACAATAGAAATAGAAAGTGTGGAGAGACAGACTTGTGTGGAGAAAGACACAACAACCTCTCTCTCCTTCCTTTCGCTTTCGTCGTATTGTGTGAACAGTTTTGAACATTTGGAGCACTTCGATGAAGGCGGATTTGGAAATGGAACTTTCAAAATGATTATCTCTTTGCAGGCATTTGAAATGGCTTTAGGAGTTCACATCGGTCTCGCTGGATTTAATGTCACTTTGAGGACAATCGATCGCTACTTTGATGTTCTCCTTGATGGAGGCTTAAAGCCGATTGGGGAGAATGAGACGGCAGCTCCTGCAATCTTCTTTAATGAACATGTAAATCTGCATCATCCTTAGAACGTAGAGCGAGAGACTAGAGAGACTAGAGAGACTGTTGTAGGCTGAGAAGGTTCATTGAGTGGATTAGTGTAATGATAATTATGTGAATTTCTAGGTCAAGTTGTATCACCCAGATCATTTGGAAGATGTGGTGGGAGAGGCGTTGTCGAGAGGACTCCCACTGCCTTTATTAACCGTTTATGAATGTCTGACATCAGCAAGGCTGGGATTTTCTTGGTCACATCGGATTGTGGAGGCTGGTTATCATTGCTACCTTATCAACGTCTTTGCCTTAACTGGATGGTTCATCGTTCAAGTTCTAATCGCGGCTATTCCACGCTACTCTGCTTTTGGCTTTGTGGTAATTGGTTACATGATGCTGTTCAACAGTCTTGTTTACTTCTGCTGGGCTGACATCGATAGTGCGATCCCGTGTATCGTCATCTCAGATTCTTACATTGAGCTCACGTAAGGGAGTTTTTGTTGAAAAATACATGGAAATGGGTGCTTTGAACGTCTAATGAGAGTGCACAATTACTTTTTGGCTGTGTAATGATCCCCGCAGATATGGAGCTTGCTTCTGGGCATCCATGGGCATTGGAATTTGGTCGTGTTTGTACGGATTCGTTATGGCCGTCTATGACACAATTCATCCGGACAGATTCCTAACTATTTTCGACCTCGACTACGATCACAAAAGAGCTCTGGCTACGGCCCATCGTCTCAACACTCTTCCTCAAATACAGTTCCAGGAGTTTGAAGAAAGAGACCCGGACAACGATCCATTTGTGCAAATTCCCATGAACATTCTCAAGCCTAGCAGGGACTAACACGGTGTGTGTAATAAGTAATAGTTAGAGAACCTTCTGGGGAAATTAATTATTCTGGGTGAGTACTTGTCAAGACTTCAGTCTTTTCTCAGAAACCATTTAATATTAAAGTAGAATATGAATAGATCTAAAAATAGTTTAGAATGTTTACACGTGCAACTATATGTACCTAGAGAGAAAGTAGAAAGTATTGAGTTTTAAAATGTATTTATTCATGCAACAATGCACAAAGAGATGAGCTCCCGGGTTGAGACCTTGAAAAATCTACTTTGCTTGCTTTTAGTCAAACTGATTATTTAGAAAATAGGAGAAATATTGTATTGTTTTTTACTAGTTAATTAAAAACCTGTCACACGTTTATAGAAATGAGTGGGGCTGTGTGTAGTAGCCTAATTAACGAATCATGTTACAAGTTATGAAAGGTCTTCGAGTTCAAGTTTTTGTGTGCTTTTAAGTCTAAGTTTTGTGAAAGGTGGAATTGACGTTCTGGGCATTATTTGCTATTTCCTTTGTGAAGTTGTGTCAAAATGGAGAAAGCTGGTTTGTATTTTGTAGTTGTAGTTCCGCTGTCTGTTGGACGAGTGAAAGTCGAAGAGCAATATAATAAATAATAAGTTTGTGTAGTTGTAGTGAGTAGCGAGAGAGAAGTATGGTAAAATATTATTTTGCACGCACACACACACACACGTTACGTATGTTTCAATCGAATTCAGAGTAGCGTAAATAAACTCGTTAAATTAGAGAAATTGAGAGTGCAGTCGATTGCAAAATGAATGTTCATCTACATATTTCATTTCTAATTATCATTTCTACATACATTTTCGTTTCCAATTTGGAAACTCAACCGTGCGTGCCATAAATATGCATGAAGTATATCCGTCTATTTCTGTGTGAGAAAGGAGAAAGGAGAAAGCATATGCCTCGTTCGGGCGTTGTGCTTTTTACTACCATTTGGAATGTTACTTCCATTTGAATAATTTATGTTCTCGTAGGCTCACTCTGCATAATTTTAAGTAGAGAGGATGGATGGATGTTGGTGGGTTAGTGGAAATCAGTTTGAGGTGTTTGTAATTTTCTAAACATGATTTTGCGAAATATGTACGCATGGCTAATCTGAATGATTTAATTTTAAAATTGGAGATGGACATATTGTAAGTTGTAAGTACGAATATTTTGAGAAATTTACGAGTAATTTCTGCTGTATTCAGCATCGTGAAAAATAAATTTCATATGATAATGATGGCCAACAATGATTAAAAAATGTTTGACACAATCAACAATGGAGCCAGAAACTTTAGCTGACATATTGTACTTGTTCTTATCAGACGGCATATTTGTACTGTATAATAATATGTAAGATAAGGTCAAGGAATGCTTTGTTCTTGTTGTTTTAATTAATGAGTGAACTAGTTGATTGTGTGTTGGAATACAATTCACGGACAGAAAAAACCTGTAGAATTAGTAATAATTGACTGGTGGACAATTTCGTGAGCAGCGTGACAATTCATCTTTATGGCAGTAAGCGTAATTCCCCTTGTAGAATTCGACACAACATCCGATACATCCGATGTGATAAAAGTACTTACATATCAGAATCTTCCCTAATTTATTGTACGCCATGTCAGCATGATAATCTGGCTTTGATGTATTCAGTAACCTGGAGAAAGAATACGCGTGCAACGATACTAGTAAAGTGTAATCCTGCGGTTAGTGAGTTTCTTTTGAGCCACCGTGTTGTATTCTGTGAAAACGATTCTAATTAGCGTAACAAAATCTGAGAACTTTTGAACATTTTGAAGATGAAGTACTTTTGACTATGGTCTTGACTGTGAATAAAATTTGTGGATTTCTGAATACTTATCTTCTTGCGTGTAATACGACTCTAACTCGATCTATTATAAGTACACTAACTATCATTAAGCTAAGTAGGAGTAAGAAGGGACGAGGCTCATCTTCTCAATAATGATGTGATGCTTACAGAGAGAATATTAAATTTCGTGTAAATCAACAACAAATAACTGTCAAATGTTGGTAGGTTTATACCCACGGGTTGTTAGCATAATGTGGGAGAAAGTGTCCACCCAGCCGTGGAAAATTATGCTGAAGTTAAACATACTCGTTTTAAGAAGGTGGCTCTCTTCATGGAGAATGAAGGAAGAAATAATCTGGAAAACCGTCTGGTAATGACCATCTCTTTTCTTGACGACAAGAAAAGTCCTTTTCTTCGATCTTCTTGTGAGTCTTGTGAGGAGAAGGAAGGAAGGAAGTATACTAAGCGCATAATAAAAGGAAGGACACCAAAAGAACATAAAATGATGAAAGTAAGTCTGCCTAATGTAAAAAGAAGAGGAAGGAGGAAAAGGAACGCGTAAGGCGTCTGTCACTTTCACTGAGGAAAGTGGTTTGGACTATACTTTCCTCTCTTTATAATTTAGTGCAGTCATATTTTACGAGTAAGATGATCCCACCCGTCTGTGTGTATGTTTGTGTTCAGTTTTGCCCAACAGTTTTATGTTCATTTTTATGACGGATTTGTGATGATGATGAGCTCTTTCCCTTGTAACATTATCTTTGGGGAGAGAGAGAGGAGTTTAATAAACGGTGGCCAGTTAGGAAGTAAGAATGTGTAGGGATTCGAATACACGCAGCAGACAGACGTACGTCTTGAGGAAGAAATTGCTAAAAGAGAGTCTTCCTTTACTTTCTCTTCTTTGAGAAAATCTTAAGTACGCACTTTCGGATGGGATGTTCTGATTTGTTTTACGAGAGTGTAAAACCTGTATCTCTTGCAACGATTTCATCTCAGATTAATAAGGAATACCAAAGTTGCTGGTTTGGAGTTTACTGTCTGAGCCAGAAATTGTATTCTACGCAACTTGTATTACAGTAATGGTGTCAGAAGAGATGCACAGAGGAAGATTAAAATATTTATTTATTTGCAGGTCACAATGGGTACAAAGTAATTTTACCACAGTTATTTGTAGTATATAAGTTTTTTTTTGTGGTGATGCAAGACTGTAATGATTAATTGTTAGAATTTAAATAATCGTAAAATGTTGGTAGATATAGTGTGACATTTTGAGTAATAGATATAATTATAAATTTTGTTGCATTTTCCGATGAAACAAAAGCGTACGTTAAATATGCTATGTAAGGCTGCACTGTGGGGAAACTAAGAAAGTAAATCAGTTTTGGATAGATTCTTCCTCTGGAGAAATAACCGACACCTTGCGACCTGGAAAGCAAAGTTTTCTCTTCGTTGATTTCTGGAGAGTTTTCTGTGCATCATCTGCAATGTCTGCAATTCATAAAACTTTCTATACTCGTATGAATTTGTAACATTCTTTGAAGGTATTTTGTGATTATTATCTTTAGGCTAGCATGAATTCGCGATTTCACGTACGTGTATTAGTAACTTTTGGCACAAGATGCTAACTGATCCATATAGAGTATAGTAGCACTCCTGGCCTAGAGACTAGAGACTAGAGATCTTCTTTTAGAGCTTAGGTAGTAAAATATGACCACATAAAATCTCAAATCCAAATAAACAACTTCCCGTTGATGAAATAATCGTACAGGTTGTCAGGAAAAGGTTATTTCAAGGAAGATTCATCTCCTCTGTCTGTTCTCACTTACTACTTTACTACCTCCACGCATACATACTGCACAGTTAGATCTTTGCCTTGATTTCCTCTCAGAATGACATTATATTTAGACTTCAAGGATGAACCAGATAAGCTCCACACTTACGGCCTTTCAAGCAAACATATTTCGAAATCGTAAATAATTTACGTGGATTATTTAGAACTTTAGAAGTGGGTATATCCATTTAGGAAGCAGTGGGGAATTCACTCTCCCACACGAATAAGGAGAAATTACTTATACGAGCGGCTTTATTACGTCGGTGTCTACAACTTGTAAACTAAATTGACATTTTCCGGCTGATCTTGATTGAAGTATTTTTTTTTCTTATGTAAAGTAGTTTACAAACTGGGATGAGTATTCCACCAACTACCAACCCCGACCTATAAATAAATCGCGAGAATTCTCCACACAAAACCACGCACGCATAAAATATTTCATAATCACTATGTGGAATAGATGGAGGATGGATAATATAAATATATTTGAGGGCTTTAGGGAGACTCGCCGTATGAGGAGAGTGTCTGGGAGACTCGTTAATGATTGAGGGATTTACTGCAGAGGAAGAAGCGTTAAAGCGTTTTGTTGGTTAGTCGGTGTCAGAAATTCGGTTTGAAAAGGGGTTGAGTGGAAAGACTGCGTTGAGTATGGATCTCAGTGCGAAGGAAATCGAAAGTAAGTTTAAATGGGACACTGTGATAGAGTTGGAATTGCGAATTATACCTTTTCTGCAATTACAATTTGCAACTATTTGCAGCTTAGCGTGTAATTGCGAATAAAGTATATACATCAACTCTTATGAATTTCAGATGTCAAATTCGTGTTCTCTGTTTATGACTTCGATAGCAAGAATGAAATGGATGGTACGTTCATAGGACCTGCGTTAAGGGCCTTGGGACTTACTCCTTCGCTTACTGCCATCGCGCAGCTTGGAGGTACGTCGATAAAAGGTAAATCAAATGAGTGATATAATACAGGAGTGATATAATACAGGAAAAAAGTTTTATTGATCACCTTTGCTTGTAATGCGGTTGGAAAACGAGGCATCTAACTATTATTGATATCTTTGTTGTAGGACAGAAAGTACTTTCAGTCGAAGAATTCTTACCGTTGTATTCGTCTGCTAAAAAGAGCAAAGACGTTGGGACCTACGAGGATTTCATTGAGTGTCTCAGGTCAAATGATAAGGAAGGCGATGGAAAGATTTCTTCTGACCAATTGAGTCACATCCTGCAAGCTTACGGTAAGTGGGAAAATCGGAAATAGCTTGTGAACAGGAAACTGACACAGTTTACTTGAGTTTACACAAACAATTTTGTGTACAGGAGAGAAGTTGGATCCAGAGGAAATCAAAGAGGTCATTCAGGACTGTGGAAACTTGGAAGAAGGCTTCCTTTCTTACGCTCGTATGTCTGTAATAATTTAATAATTCTCAGCGTTTGATTCCTGCGGTCGACTAGATCTTCGGCAGTGGAGTATAAAATGAAATGAACTATTTTTTACGTAGCATTTCTGAAAAACATTATGGAAGGACCGGATATGGACAGCTACGGTTTCGAACAACCGAGTACTTTGTCTACAGTGAATCGAAAGGTAGAACAACAACCTCTCACAAAAGCAGTTGAAGATAAGCCAATTCCAGCCCTGAATATGTCCAATGCTAAACCAATGGACGGAGCTTCATCATCAACTCCTACTACTGAACCAACTGCAGCGTTTACAGTCAAAGTTCCTCCAAAGCAACGAAGCCAGAGTGTCGTAGACGATCCTGCCATTAAGCCCGAAGCAGCTAATGCAGCATTTACTCTTAAAACTCCAACCAAAGTGAAGAAAGAATCAGACGAGGACAAAAAAGCTGCGAAGGCTGCAAAAGCTGCTGCGGAGCTCAAACCGAAGAACCAACAACCTCTGATTTCTATGAAGACGATGGCTATGATAGGAAATATGGCCAAGTAAACGAGGACGAATAAAAAATAGGCGACTCAGCCTCAGGACTCTCGGGACTTAAACAATTTATTTATTTTCCAATTTGGATCTGAACTCCTTCCTATTAAACTAACTGGCACTTTTTGGTGATGTTGGTTTTGAAAACTAAATATCAATAAACACTGATTGTCTGTTTGGTCATAAATCAATCTCAGGCTACTACACATCACATGTCGTCATTCATCAATCCATCAATCACACGATGAGTTCTACAGTTCCGTCCAACTGGCCTTCATACTTTTTCAGCAGGGGTGCTACTTCTTCAGCTAAAAACTCGTCGACCTGTTCGGGTGCTCTTCCAACGAAAGTTTTGGGATCCAACAGTTTGGGCAAGTCTTCCCAAATGGGTTTGAAATATGCTGTGTTCTTAATTCTCTCAACCAGATCGTTATCCTTTCCTTCGTTCTTCACGACGGATGCTGCTTGATGAGACAACACTCGGATTTCTTCATGACACACCTACACATTCAACCGTAAAATAAGCAATCTTTCTTCGGGGTAATTAAATTAGGTTCTAGTAAAACTAAAACCGGAGGAATGCTTTTTATTACCTGACGATCTCCACCTTTCTTCACCATTTCCATGATGAAGTTTTCTGTAGCCATAAACGGTAGTTCTTGTCTGATGTGTCTTTCAATAATTTGCGGGTATGTCACCAGTCCTTCGAATACGTTTTGAAGTGTCTCTAGAATCGCGTCAGCAGTGAGGAATGCCTCCGACAAGGTCAGCCTTCGATTTGCTGAGTCATCAAGTGTCCGTTCCATCCATTGGACAGCTGCTGTTGATAGTGCGTTGCCTACAAGGGTCATTAAGTGCCTGGCTAGTGAACATACTCGCTCACTTCGCATCGGATTTCTTTTGTACGCCATAGCGCTAGATCCTATTTGGGATTTTTCAAATGGCTCCTCAAGTTCCTTCATATTTGCTAGAAGTCTGATGTCCGTGCATATCTGTAAAATTAAAATTGGTCACTTTACTTGACTCTGCATAGCTGACTTCAAGTTATCTACAATTCATACAATGTACAAACCTTATGAGCTGAAGCTCCAAGACCAGTCAACGCATTTAGAACGTCAACATCCACATGTCTACTGTAAGTTTGTCCAGTTACAGCGTACGCCTTTGGGAACCCACATTTCTTAGTCACAAGAGCGTCCAACTGCTTCACCTTCTCGTGATCTCCTTCAAACAGCTGGAGAAATGACGCTTGAGTTCCAGTGGTTCCCTTCACACCTCTGAACCTTAAGTCGTCTCTTGCTCTGCTAATGTTCCTTTCGTCAAACAATAAATCTTGAATCCACAGACAAGCTCGTTTCCCAACTGTTGTTAGCTGAGCAGGTCTAAATCAAGTGGAGTAGACGGATGTAAATCTAGCCTTTCAATTTATATAAAATATACTTTGAAGTTCTATAATGGCTGCTTAGACTTACTGCATATGAGTGAATCCCAATGTTGGAAGAGCTTTTTGTTCTTTGGCGAACTTGCTCAGTCGATGAATACATCTGGCCAGTTTAGGTAAGACTAGGTCTAATCCATCCCGAATGATAATTAAATCCTGAAATAGGAAACAATAATGAAAACAATTAAATCATCCAGTCATCACCTAAATGCAGGCGAATGGAAATCATGATCATTACAGTATTGTCTCCCACGAAGCAAGAAGTAGCCCCGCAATGAATGATGGGTGCTGCTTTCGGACAAATTGCAGCGAAAGTGTGGACATGAGCCATGACATCATGTCGTGTTTTCTTCTCCTCCTCAGCTGCCAGTTTAAAGTCGATGTCGAAAATCTTCGCCTTCATTTCCTCCAATTGCTCATTCGTGATTTTCACGTCTTTTATGTTCAATTCCTAAAGAAATTATAAAGCCATTTCAAACAGATTCGAAGTCACATAAACGTAATGATGTAATTCATTTAAATGTAAGTTTACCTGTTCACTCTGAGCCAAAATGAACCACAGCTTCCTCCAGGACGAAAACTTCTTCAACTCGCTGAAATTGTACTGCATCTCCTTACTAGCATAGCGCGTTGATAAAGCCGACCTATAGTTGGCGAATTCCTTTAACTCCTCAGGAATATTCTGGAGTCCTTCTCCAGGAAACGAATTGAGAATAGATCCAGACATTTGCACTTGTATTGTGTCTGCAAGCAATTCAGTAAATAGTAATTAACAATTTAAAAAACTTGTCTCGCAATGAATGTAATACAAACCTTATTAAATCAATGGAAGCCACCGACACGCGCAGGGATATTTGTCTTGTAAAAAATGACGAAGATCAGAGGACGAGAAGATCGAGTGAGTGAAGGACGAAGCTATCCAAACCGGATTAAATTTAAGAAGCTTCTTCGTTAACATTAACCTCCATCCAAGGAGGATCTGTAAAGATGCTGATGGCCTGATCTTTATTCCTCACGTGTGTTTGTCCCTCACAGCACGTGGAACCAGCTTTAATGTTACGCAACTGGAGAAGATGACGGACTGAGGATAATTAATTGATCGAGTGGCAGATGCAGTACAAGTAGATGTAGATCGTCTTATGTTTAAGTGTTTTGTATGCTCGAATTCTTAACATTTACTCCGGGCTAGTTTAGTAGACTCCCTTATTGTGAAATGATTCCCGCACTTCTACTTTAAATATTGGGGATCTCTGAGACAATAAATCAATAGCGTCTTTCATATAAAATTCATAAAAAATATATGAAAATATTTATAAATACTCCATCACTGCACTGCAGTGGCCAAAAACAGTAATTCCAGTAATTAATCTAATTACAGTAATAGATTTTAAGATTCTCAAATGTATGATGTTGTTTTGAATAATAGCATTAATAATATTTATTGAATATGCTGGGAGAAAAAATTACTTGTGATTGATAACAAATCAGAGTTCGTTCAATTTCTGTGAATAAAATTCTTTTTCACAGAATTACTGTATTGTTCAATCTTTTAAGTTTTTAATATCATTCACCAACATTTTCTACGTCATCTGCGTACCCTTAAAGTAACCTCAATAACACCGTTGTTCGGATTTATTTAGAAAAATGGTCCAATTGATTTGAAGGGACATAAATAGCAAATAAAATGTGAACTTTTTGGGTATTCCTGAATCGTTGATCGACTAGCGATGGAGACTCTTTTCAATTTGCAAATATTCTTGACGGTGTTGATGGCAGTGATGATTCTAGTTTGCTGCTCTGCTGAAGGTTGGTGTCTTTTTTTGGTTGCTGCAGTGGAAATTGTGACTATTGGTGTAAGTAAATGAAATTCAAAAATTTACTAAAAAGGTATTTCTGAAAACTCAAATTATTACTCTACTCAAATTATTTTGTATGATCCTGTGGTATCGATTTCACCTGTTGAAATGTTGGGACAAATCATGATCATTCCCAGAATCCCACTCTTCTTGCTGGAAACGACTTTTCAAAAAAAAAATAACTCGTACTTATTACTGAAGGATGATTCACTTGTTTTATAAACATGATTATTAATTTCTCTAGATAGCAAAATTCAATTTGACAATATTGCTAACAAATTGTAAATCAGAAATAGTTCAATAAAAAAATAAATCCACTGCTTACATTGATATGGTGTACTTGATCGTATGTTGCTTGTTACACCGCATAATCTCTTATTTGATCTTTGTATTATAGTCAGTGTTCGCCCTGAGTTTACAGTATGCAGCATGCTGATTGCTGCAAACTGCTGTAAAAGCAATGCAGCGCAGCATGCATCGGAGCTGCGTTAATGCTGCAATGCTGCAAACTTTTTTTAATTATTTAAACGCTTACAAATTAATTTAAAACATCCAAATCTTACTAAATCATCCACTATGTGGTTTTAACTTAATCGTCAGCATATCGTTTCTTTGTCTTAATAATAATGTTTGTGCCAAGTGTGTGATGTTAAATACTGAAAAAGCTAGACACAAGGAAAAACTTCGGCTCTGACACAGGGTGCTCGTCTGCTAGGTCTGGCACTGACACGAAGTTTTTTAAATTGACCCCAGTTGTAGTGATAATTCCTGCCTGCCTGAATTACAAGTCAAATATTCTGGGGAATTGACGAGATCTTTACTTCCGAAGTAAGTTGCGAGCTCAACTATCCTCGACTAAACAACTTTTCGCCAATCAGTCGGTGTATCAATTTTTCATCACGAACAGTGATCTCGTAATCGTCTTCTCAGCAAAATAATTTAGCTAGGCACTTCATTTTAGTTTCTACGAACTCACTTTCTTTCCATATGTATAATAACATGAATTAATTTCAAAACGTGACCTCCTGAAAGTTACCGACTTACAGACAATGTTTATTTCTCTAACTAATCGGCACTGA
>JAQGAD010001115.1:0-23353 GCA_034696625.1 Isotomurus palustris | reverse complement strand
TATCAAAAATAAAAGAATTACCGAAATACCTAGAGCCAGCCTAAAGGTATGCGACAATAAACATTAAACACAATTTGAAGTAGGATTTCGATGAAGAGGTCATTAATATTGGATGATAAGGAATAAAAATAATATGAGGATATAGAGATTATCCATCTTGATAAAATAAATATGAAAAATGAGATGACTCAATAACAACGTCAGTGATGATAGCGATCAATACGATCTAATTAAGTAGCTGTGATATGTGGAGGAATATAAAATTGATATGCTCCAATAAAGAGGAGGATATATTGACATTAAAGTTGTTTTGATCAAAGTGTTCTCTCAGCGCAGCTTTTTTTCCCTGTCCTTGTTGACTGATGATGTTTTTGTTATTGTATTTTAGGTGGATTCATTCGCAACTTGGGAGGACAGAATTTCCAGGAAAGATAATTCACGAAAACAAAGGACTCCGAGGATCGGGGAGACGGACTATCAAGTCCTGTGATTAAAAGGCTTGGTATTTGGAATCATTTCAGCAATCAAGTAGTATCGACCTTGTGCTGCTTCGAACATTATAATATCCTGTGAAGTGCAACTGTGCAACACAAACTTATGTAAACCACCAAACTGGGGAAATACTGACTGAGTGATAATCATTTTATTAGTTCGGGGATGAGGTAATCACCGCAGAATATTTTGTGGATTAATATCATGCAAATTATTTAACACACGACTCTGACTACAAACAACTTGTTTTTCTTTTTAGATCATAACGGATCGAACACAGCAACTTGAAGTCGCAATCTTTGTCGTTGTAGTTTATAAATTACAAAATGATGATGCTGGCTCTTTCCCATAAATGAGTTCTTTATTGACATGCACAGTTGTTTTGCTGGTACTCTCCTCAGGTTAACTCGTATTTTACTAATAGGAATATAACAGGATGAGTGCCACAATTCGTTGAGATTTTGAGAAGAAAAGATAGATTTCTTCTACAAACTACTGAAGCAGCCGAGTTTAGTTTTATCGTTGTTAAAAAAATATTATTCTGAAAAGAGCAGTGAGGGACAGGATGTGTGGTGGAACTGGTGGAAGAGATAATTGTGTTAGTGGTCATATTATTAAGATAAGTGATCTGCATGTTTGTTGCATTCTAGCTTGTGTAGTAGGTACATAATAAGTATAGTTTTAGTGGTTCCAGTGTATCAAGACGTCTGTGACGTGTACTAATTAGATTATTTTTAAGAAGCTTAACTTCTAAAAGACTTCAGCAAAATGCCTCCTTCATCCGGAGAATTGTGGGGCCATCATTTGATGCCTTCCAAGATTGACTTAGACATCTTGCTGCCTACCGGAGTTATTATTCCGATGAAATGTGTCAGAGATCAGACTTTGCAAATGATCAAAGGTAAACAATAAGCATATTCGGAAGTCATTGCGTTGTAGGTTGTATTCTGTAGCTCTGTATCAATATTTGTGTTTGTCTGTTTGCAGCACAAGTTTGGCGAGATGGTCCAATGTATCCTTATTTCCACCTTCTCAGCAGCAGTCAAGAATATGTTTTTACGTCTATTACACAAGACGCAAAGAAAGAAGAGTTCCATGATGAAACACGGCGTTTGTGTGATTTGCATTTGTTTGTTCCTTTCTTGAAATTGGTTGAGCCAAATGCGTCGACAAAACAAGAAAATATTTTAAATTCACAAATCAGTAAGTTTTTACGAAAAGTAGGCCTCGTAAAGAAGATGGGTAGCTTCGTAATCATGCTAATTATGGTTTGCTTGTACTTCAGGTTTCATGATTGGGATAGCTGCCAATCAGTTTGACGAACTTGACCAACCAGAGGTTATCGAGTTTCGGAAAGAAGCGATAGAATTATGCCGAGAAGTAATCGAAAGACGAGAGCAAAAAGTAGAAGATCATGTTTTCTATGCATTTGGGGCTCAGTTGCTGGAGAATCCTGGCAAACATACTCAGCGGTTTTGTGATGATGGTGTATTGGAGCTGCTTGTGTGGATGCCCAATAATTCCAATCGACCCGTCCCTGTGAAAGTCGCAGTAGAAGCCAATGCTAAAACAGTGATTCAAGAAGCTATAGATTTGATATTTCGTCATCAGATGGATTCCCAGTTGATTCCTACCTCAGACAGCTATGTATTAAAAATATGTGCTCGCCAGGAATACCTTCTAGGCAGTCACCCAATTTCAAGATACAAGGTAAATTGATTCAGTTTTAGCCCAGTCAATTAAGCCTTGTTTAGTGTACAGCATGAAATAATCAAAGTGAATTTTTGCCTTGCAGTATGTTCGAGATATGGTACGCAAAGGAGTGAAACCTCAACTGGAGTTTGTTGATAGAGAATATTTGTTTAGTAAACTACCATTAGAGCCGTTCCATGTACCAGCTTATTCTAGGTGAGAAAATTGTTCGGATTGAAATATCATCGAATCCTTACAGGATGACTTACCTAGTGAAATTACTGTTGCAGAAGAACGTACCGTATCAGTGAATCGGAAAAATCAAAACAAGAACTGAAGTTGAACATGCCCTTGCAAGTTCAAGTGTTGTGGGTTCAGTATTGGAATGCGACGGGAGCTGATAATGTAATCCTTTTTCAAAGTTCAAGCTTACACGATTATTTTTGAAGTTTGAAATATTATTCTGTACTTCAAACTTGCAGATTTGCGTGAAAGCCGGTGTATTCCATGGAGAGGAGCCCCTGTGTAAACTTTCCCAGACGTCTAGTGTGTCTTCTTCTAATCCTCGGTGGAATGAAACGCTAACTCTCAACATACCTGTTTGTGATATTCCTAGAAGTGGAAGATTTTGTTTGTCTGTCTGCAGTGTTACTAAACCGAAAAAGAAAACAGCTAAGGTACAAATTGTGGTCTTCAAATTCAGTTCCCATTTTCGGAAATGAACTGTATACTCAGATTTATGAATTTTTAATTAAAACAGGAGGAGTACTGCATGCTGGCCTGGGGAAACGTTAATATATTTGACTACAAAGGGCGTTTAATAACTGGAAAAGTTAGACTAGACCTGTTGCCCGCTCCTTTGTCGTTAGATTCAGTTAGTCTTCTGAATCCACTTGGCATCGCAGGTAGTATATCATAATATCTTATTGTCAGTTTTATGCGCATTCTGATTCTGCAGTATTGGTGAACTTAATGTGTTGGTTTTGGATTTAAAGGATCTTCCTTGGATAGGCAAGGATCTACTTTAGAGCTCGAATTTGATAGATACTCAGCACCGATTTATTATAATGATGCTCCAGGACACCATTTTGACGGAGAAATTCTGACTCCTACTGCTCCCTGGGATGAGGTTTGTGGATTAATTAAAGTTTGTCATGTATGTTTTTTGTGTACTCTTTGTTCAGTTCTTTTGATCTTCCAGAAACTTGATGAACTCATGCAACGGGATCCTCTTTGTGAAGTATCCGAACAAGACAAAGTTTTAGTATGGAAATATAGGGAATACTGTAGGATAGCGTTTCCTCAAGCGCTGCCTCGTATAATGACCGCCGTGAAATGGAATTCAAGAGAGCAGACTTCAATTGTACGATTCTAACCATTTCATTGTCGTTGAAAATATTCCATAATTAACCTGCAAGAGTGATTTTGTGTATAGTTCTACGAACTTCTAAACCGGTGGCCGAATATTTCAATGGAAACTGCTCTTGCTCTCTTAGACTGCAAATCGGCGGATATTAATGTTAGTTAAAAATAGTTTGAATGACTGAAATAGTTTTGAATTTATTTAGACTCAAAGGTCGATGTTTGTTAATGGTAAAATCGTATTCTTCCTTCAGGCTCGGGAGTTTGCCGTAAGAAATCTCGACAAGGTGTTATATGACTCAGATGTACTGGACCTTTTACTCCAGCTCGTCCAGTCTCTAAAATACGAGCCTTATATTCAATCTCCACTTGCAAGATTCGTACTTGAAAGAGCGTTAGGAAATAGATTAATTGGTCATTACTTCTTCTGGCACTTGCGATCTGAAATCTCTGGGAAGTCTTGGCTTGACGTCAGATTCGGTCTTTTCTTGGAAGCTTATTGCCGTGGACTATCAGGGCATTTGAAGGAACTTTACAAACAGGTCGAAGCACTTGATAAGCTAACTGTATTGACTGATTCTCTAAGAGAAAAGAAAGATGAGACTCCAAAAGATCGACTACGGTATTGAAAGCTCATTGTATTCAGTGTAGAATAATTTAAATAAACTTTACATTGCACTGGGGTGTATTTTAGATTTCTGATGGACCAGATAAAGCAACCAGATTTTCTGGAGGTTCTAGAAGATGTCAGTAATCCTGTAAGCCCAACAGTTGAACTGGGGAGTTTGAAAGTTGAGAATTGTCGAATTATGGACTCAGCCAAGCGTCCACTCTGGCTGGTGTGGTGCAATAAGGACCCCCTTGCTCAAATCGTTGGTACGATTCATACACTTGAATTGAATCGCTTATATGGTGGAATACATAATATCTGTAATATCTGTATCTGTAATATAACATTATATCCTGTATAATTTGCACAGAAAATCCCGGAGATACAGCGGCCATATTTAAGAATGGCGATGATTTGAGGCAGGACATGCTTACACTTCAGGTTTGATTTAAAAACTCAGAAACTCATTTTGTAAACAGTTGTAAATACTTTAATACGCATTCCAGGTTATTCGCATGATGGACGAGCTATGGAGGTTAGACGGTCTTGACATGAAAATGTTGACTTACAATTGCCTTGCCACTGGCAAGCAAGTTGGTTTAATCCAAGTGGTGGGCATCAATATCTTAATTGTGCGATTTGTATCAATGCATTTATAAAAAAACTTATCTATTCCATTTTCTTGTCAGGTTAAACGAGCTCAAACGGTTTATACTATCCAAAGACGCGCAGGGGCATTAGCCGCTATTCAAGTGAAGTCCTCTCAATTGCATAAATGGCTCAGTGATAAAAACCAGAAGGAGAAGGAATACGAAAAAGCCATCGACACGTTCACTAAGTCTTGCGCTGGTTACTGCGTGGCGACTTTTATTTTAGGTTTGTCCCTGAGTTTAAACATACCAATTTAAAATTGTATTTCATCGTCGAAATTAATTATATACAATGTACAAAATGTACCAGGAATCGGGGATAGGAATCCTGACAATATTATGGTCTCGGAAGATGGTCACATTTTCCACATTGACTTCGGACACTTTCTTGGACACTTCAAAAAGAAGTTTGGAATAAACAGAGAACGCGTTCCGTTCGTTCTGACTGAAGATTTTCTCTGTGTGATCGCTAAAGGAGCAGATAATCCACGAAAGAGTCCCGAGTTCGAAGAGTTTCAGAGATTGTGTGGAAAAGCTTACATAAGTATTCGAAAGCATTCCAATTTATTAATCTCGCTGTTCAGTCTCATGCTGCCTTGTGGAATCGCGGAATTACAATCAATCGCTGATGTGGACTACCTGAGAAAAACTCTCGCTGTTGACATGAACAAGGAGGACGCTTTAAACTACTTCCAGACAAGGTAGATACTTCTCACACGTTTGTAAATGTCAGTCCAGATTTTAACTTCATGTATGTGTTATAGATTCAGTGAAGCTTATGGAGGTGGATGGATTACCAAATTGGATTGGTTTTTCCACTCATTAAATCATATGAAAGATGTGTCCACTTGACACCGAAGTGCACGAGTATCGTTTGCTGCTGCTACCGTTTGAGTTTCCTATTTGAAATGGAGTAGTGGGTTTTAATTTTAATTACTAAGATAGCGAATACGTAAGTTTTACTCCTACTCCTGATGTGATATAGTGTAGAGAATGATTCTTGAACGCATGTTATAATTTATTCTAGGTCTAAGCTTATGTTAACTTTAAGTTTGGAATACGTTTCTATTGTATTATAAGTTGATTCAAAAACCAGGACATATGAGTTTACAAAGCTCACAGTGTAGAACACATCTATTAGATTTTAAAATTTAATATCGGATCTCCATCATGATACCACCTATGTATAATGTCGCAATTTTTATTAGTATTTGGGGCAGCATTCATTGGTAGTTTCGGAGGTTTAAACTCGTAAATGGTTCCTTATATTTAATCTGTGAAATACACAGCGTGTTAACTGGGAGTTTTTAACTCAGAATCTTCAAGTCAGTCACTAATATGCAAATACAATAAGATTCTTAATGTTTGTGATGTAATGTGTCGGAGGAGTAAAAAGGTTATTGCTGGTCAGTAACAAACTCACTACTACTAACTTAAAGATAGTCGACTCCGTAGCATGTAATCCAAATCGGTCCTATGCAATCTTCGCTCGTTATTGAGACAATGAAGATAAATTATTTGATAAAGACATGAACACGCCTTGAGTGATTTTTAGTTTGAAATGTGAGACATGTCTTTCAACAAGTTAATTGGAAATCTAATTGATTATAAGTAAATTTTAGGACACGAAAAAGTATTTACTCAAAGAAACTCTTCTTGTCTAACCACACGTCAGTATTATTTTTATCGTTAGATCTTCTCTAGTTGCATGCCGTGGATTGTGAAATTGTAGGAACTTGTAATTGTAAGAACCTCATCGTTGATCCCCATCCCAATATTTTTGATCCTGTCAACAACCAAACTGTGACGTAAAATAAACAATAATTACGATGATTTCACCTGAAAATAAGCTTTGTATTTATTTATTATCTTGATTATCAACAAATATTTCACATTTTGGTACACAGATTTCTGTACAGTTCATTTTTAATCATTAACAGCTTTTGTTTCGCATAGACATCTCTTAAACGTGTCTTTTAGGCTCCTATGCACAACGACTCCCCATTTTCTTAGAATTTCTTAATTCATGCCGCAGTCTAAGAATTCATTTCGATTTTCTAAAGAGAAAGTGGCCTTCCTTACCATCTTAACACTTTAGGCCGTTTGGAGACATCTTCCAGTTATATAATAGCTTAAAGCTTTCAATGTTGAGACTTGGCTACTACTGACTAGTTAAAAGCAATTGGTACTGTAATTCATAATTAAACACATATTTGGACTCGAAACAGAGTACATTTACGTTATGACACATGACTCAATTTCGACATTCCATCTAACGCTGTTTGAAATAGATCTCCTACAACTACAACAACTCTTCTAGAAATATCTGAAACTCACAACTGTTTTTCCCACTACAATTGAGCTAGCTTCCGTTCTAACAATTAATGTCTACTCTGTCTCTTACAGTATACGTGATTTATATCAAATAATATATTGATAGTTAAAGTCTAAAGATATTACCACTACTGTTATTATATTTACAATTCATCTCATGAACTCAGAATACAAGTGGTACTTAAGGTATTACGCAAAATTGAGCTGTCTGCTTTAAACTTCATTGATGGCTGAGTAGCATTTCTGAATTTTGCGATTTGATTTCATTCAACATAAAATTCTAAGCATATTAATTTATTTACAACTTTCATGCAAACACGAATAATGATTTAATACACAGACAGATATACAGATATCTCATCTGGCCTGGTGTAATGTAGATTTACAAATTAGATTAACTGTGTACGTGGATAGAGAAGGATTACATATTTACAATATTATTTACACATAACGAATATGTCTACTCTTTTGATCAATTAATGTCACATCATTAACACCGTGTATAGTAAGCGTGTAATTAGCATTTGACAGTGCAAGTCATAAAATCGAACCACGTAAACTTTTTATGCAACATGCAGACATTATGTGTCGTTAAAATACTGGAGATATTCTTTTGCATTTGGATTTGTAAAAAAACCAACGGTACAATAAAAATTTGACACGATTTGACCCAAACAAATTCAAAGTAAAAGCAGATTTACTATCACTTTCTACTAGATAGCTCAAAGTCGTTCTGTAGCTCAGTGAGGTTATTAATCTAAACCACATTGTATTAAGTAGAACTATTTGCGGAGCTTGGAAGCGTATATATATATATAATTCAGATTAAGGGGAAGAAATACGGAACTTAAAACTGAATGGAGAAACCATGTAACCTATCGAAATAAAATTTATTCCCCTCGTAATAATGATCCCATAAGGCCTTAAAGTTAAAGTCATCTTCATCACGGTTCTGGTTAATTAAAAGTAACTTCGTTTGAACTAATTAACCTGATTTAACTCATCCGTACTGGATGGAAATTAACATTTTCCCCATGCCCAAAGAAGTATCCATACGTAAGTCTGTAAAAGTCCCAAACTAAATTAGGTTTTCATCTCCTCTCTTCTCCTCCAAAATAAATCTCAGACTCAGCCTTCCTTCCTGCACTTCTAATTTACTTCACCAGTTGCTGCCTGCCATCATCTCGAGTCGAATCTCTGTCGCATATGTGCAACATGTTGTAAGTAGTGGAAGACGTAACTGTCTAATCTATCTCCCTTGCTGTGTAGTCTTCCCCAAACCTTTATGCAAATGTTTGTCATCACATCAGCCAGCAATGCTTTCACCAAATGAGATGAGAAGGATGGCGACGACAACCGTACTTAATCCATCTCCCAACTTTCTGATAGAATTAATAGCTTACATGGTTTATTTAGTTTCTTCCTTGAAACTTCCATCGAAGACAAATCAACTAAACTGCTATTCTTTGCAGTCACCCACTACTCCCCACTTGTTTTCATGTGTGTGTGCTTTATTTTTATGGTGTCCTTTCTTAATCCGTAAACCTTCTCTAATCACTTCCTCCGTAATTCTAGTTATCCTGCGATGTTCATGGATTACTGCATTTTCCATGAATTACCCTTCGTTTGACACAACTTTAGGAAAGCAACTCTACACTTTCAATTACAACAAAAACAATAACTACTGAACCGAGTTAAAAAGCGGGGCTATAATAAAGTAAAAATACAGTGAACTGTGTGTGTAAGTGTGTATAGTCCAGAGTTGTAACTCCTACGCTTGAGCCCATTAAATTTTATCATCTCATTCTCAGGTCCCACTTGACTATCATCACTACCTGTTACTCTGAAGTCTTCTTCTGTGTAGCTTTATTATGCTAAGCAAGCGCACGTTTGCAGAGAGTGCTATACGCTACTTAGGAGTTTCCTCATTTTCATTGCTTTTAAGCAAAGAATGGAACAACGGACATTAATAATTTACTTTCCTTCGTCTTTTAGTTTGTTCACGTTTAGCACAAAAGTACTCAGCACCCCAGCAGTCATTTTAGAACATAAATAAACATTCTGAGTAATGCAATCCTTCAATAAGTCACTCTGTATTTTTCGAATACACTCGCCAGACATAATCGAAACAAGAGCAAAAGGAAACTCTGCCTTTTCTGATAAGAAAGAAACTAGGGCATTGGTGTGTAGGACGAAGTCATCTGTGTCTTCGTACTACACTTTCACCTTCTTGCATTATTAATGACTAGCAAATGACATTTCTTCTTGTAAAACAAAGAAGACAAGCAACAGGCTATAGGAAAAAGGATTAAGAGCTTTTGTCTGTGTCCATTCTTTCATGTATAATGTACCACAACCACATTAGTGGTTCTCACGGTATTTTCTGCTTCGTTTCATCATCCTACGTGTGTGTGTCTTCTCTTCGTCACCCTTTGTCAATCTACCTTGCACCTAATTACGTCACGAAATTGAGAACTACTTTCTCCACACAGTTCCAACTTTCACCAGAGCATGTTGTGCCCACTCAGTCGGGAAATATGAGGAGAGCATGTTCCCAATACTGTAAACTTTGTAGTAGTGTAAAATGCAGTTCATTGTTAATTTATTCACGCCTGGGAATTCATTTTCAACACCGAAAAGATGATGGCACGAAGGACGATGGATAATCTTAGTGTTTGAAACTCTTGAAAGATTGTGCCTTCCCTAGTCTCCAGACATCTCTTTATTTCATGGCCGTGTCACAAGCTTTGAGAAATCAAATCTGTTCTCGTATTGATTAAGGAAAGATGAAAGCATATCTTGTTAGTAGTGACCGAAAGAGAGACATTGATCCAATGATCAGTAGTAACGAGTTGCTCAACTCTTTGAAATGGGATAAAAGTCTAAAGTCCTTTTTGCATATTCTACAAGTGGTGAAGGAAGAGCACTCAAAACAACGTTGCGGTAAGGCATTCGTTCAGATAGATACTGATACTGAATACATTCACGGTGAGTTTTTTTCTTCAGAGGAATTCCCTAGGATATCGAAACCTCGTCAAGCTACAGATGAAATCATCATCTGTTGGTGAAAGGGGAGAGAAAGTCGTGTGTAGTCTTATGAAAGAACCTCTCTGCACCAACAGATTCGTTGTCAACTCTGCGTGTGGAATAAAAAGGAAAGAGGATCATAAATGCGAACTCAGGTCTCACATTTATCTTAGGGAAGTAGGGAAGTGATATCCTCGAGAAACTCCCCTTTCCTCGAGCCACTTGATGCTCCTCACAATGCGATTTTGTCATATCCCATCTTAAAGGTATCTCCTAGGGAGAAATGAATGGCTGAGATTCGCCAGAATAAGATATGGGAAAAACAGATGCTGTCACGGAACTATTTGTTTCTAGATTTCATGAATTATAACTACACTTGGTGACGGCACACACTCTAACGTCTCTCTTGATTTATTGTCCAACACCTAATCTCAATGAGAATTCTTATTTCCATAATAAGAAAAAGCATTTCCGCACGTTTTACACTAAGGAATACTCTTCTGACTGGAAACTGTGTCAACGTAAAAGGTACACGTTTCTAAACCGCAGAGTAGTAGTCCACTTTCACTCTCTCTCTCTCCTCTCTCTTTTTGCTTTAAGTTTCAAAGCTTCAAGAGGAATAACGGATCAAGACCTTCAAAATAAACAGCAACCAACTGTCTCTCTTGCTTTGCTTTTTATGTCTTAAGAAACTAAGTTGCAGTTTGTGTGTCAAATTCTGATTTCCCTTAAGTAGAGAAGCTGACACAACATCCAAATTACAGGCTTACTTTGCTTGTTGTAAAATAAAGACAGCAATCAATCCTTTCCTTCGAGATGGCCTGTGTGAGCTCAAAAGAACTGCAGCATTGATTTTGATTTCACGGTTCTTTGAGTTCCTGGGTGACGCTGAAGCTGAATAGACGAGTAATGACATTTGAGAACACTTCCTCTTGAAAAGTCTTATTAGTATGGAATCCAGAGGTTATCGCATTATGTAGAATGTTTAGTGTGTGGAAGATTGAATGCAGTGCAGAATATTATGCTTATGCCAATACTTACAACCAATTAACCACAAATGAAGTACCTTGACCACATGGATATTGTTGTTTAGTTTCTGAGATGCTCTGGAAAGATCTTCTAGCTGTGATGATGAAGCGAGTAAACAACAAATCAAAAACAAGTGAGACGACTAGAGTACATCATAAGCAGAGATCGCGTCACTACAATTAGTCGAAGTCCGGATCAGGAAGTATTACGAGTGGTAAAAGTAACGAATGAAAACCAAGAGAGAAAAAATACAACCCGAGAGAAACTCTGCCTGCTGGTCTTGTTTCTCGTTGAACTTTCTCCCAGATTATTTTTACCTGAAGCTGTAACCTTTTGCCTAATTGGTTGGAATCGTAAAATGTATTTCTCAGGGGATTTATTTAAGACCTTCTGAGCTATATCTCGCATGGACGTGACCTCGCAAATGTATAAGATAGACATACTAGAAACTCACGCAACAAAATTCAGAAGGTTTATTTGGGAAATATTAATCCTCCCTTTGCTCCATAAATTAAGTCTGATGCGACAGGACAGAAGCTGTGGAAGTGCTACTCATCAATTTCGAACTTCGAGGAAAAACAAGGATAACGATGGCGATGAACGCACAACGGCGGGGGACTGGATGACAGGCATGTAGTGATCGGTGGTGAAAGCACATCAGTTTTATATGCAAATGACGCAAATGCAAATGTAATTTTTGCCGACGGCTCTCTCATCTTACGGCTGGTTTCCTCTCACTTATATGCAAGGCAACCTATGCACTCACTTGAGCGAATGAAAGTATACAACCAACTGAAGAACCCTACATTTTTTCTGTCTGAATTTCATCCCAACCAGCGTAGGCGATTTCCCTCATTTCACACTTGCTTGTGTATAGTTAATTTTAATTCCTAATATAAAATATTTTGTTTACAAAAAAGCCCCGTAACTTTGCTAGGAAATCGATTATGTTGCAAACTAAATTCAGGAATAACGGAACCTTGGAGAAAGTAAAATGAAAATGTTGAAGCACCGACGCAATTATACACCAACTCTTTTTGTGGGTCTCTTGGGAAGCATACCGTGTGTCGTTTACGCACTCTAACATGGTACTTGCAAAAACTATATTAAAGAAGCGCACCATTCGGTTGTTCATTATCCTCTTATCTCCAACTTCAACTGGATTCGTTCACCCACTTAACCCAGACTTGCTTCCCCATTTTTCCTTTCAAGGAGAAACCAGGGATCAAACCAAAAACATGAATTTTACGTGTCAATCGTGACTAACTTGTTACGTGCAATGTTAATACACATCGTTCACTTCCTCAACTAAACACACGAAAACAACAACTTAATGCAAAAGAAAATCTCCAGTATTTTCCAAAGACGCGCATAATTCTAAAATTCTAACAAGTATTCCAATTTATAATACACAGCATTCTAATGAGTGCTGACTGGAATTAAAAATATCCTTCGGTTTCAAAATATTATTTCTATTCAGTACATATAAATCTATGAACTAGATATTCTGTGTACTTTACATCATTACATAGTTTATATACACGGAAGTAAGAAGACAGGGATTTCGTGCTTTCATTTCAAAGCACACTGCTCTACCTTATTTCCATAATGCTAAACCTGTTATGTAGTGAGTACTTCTCTACGACTGAAGCTTTCTCTTGCTCTCTCTTTCTGTGTGATTTACATGGGAATCATTTATGTTCCACGTGTGTACTCCATCACCAGCAGTAAATTTTCTATTATCTTATTTATGCACCATTGATAAAATCACATTGACGATTGACATTGATTTTCTTCTACTCTAATATATAGATAGATACCTATATTCTATATATACTATTTTATACGGTATTACTGAACAGTCACCAGTCGTTGGATTTAATTCGTATTTCTAATCTGAATAGTATAACACACGTACAGAAGTATAAGTAAATCCTGTTGTTTATGGTTTTAGGCATGCGAATTTAGAAACAGGTGTGGAGTGACATAAAAGTTGTAAGTACTTCCTCCGTGCTTTTTGGTTGGGAAAAAGAAAGCCTCATCAGATGCAGCAACAGGTCTACCGCTTTCACTCAACATTTGACTACAACACAAGCAACGTCGTCTATTGCAGCTACTCCATCTCTCCACTTAAGCTTTCTAATCGGACTATAAGCCTGGCTTATTACGCCTACTTGAGCTGATAATAATGCTTCCTGCCACTCACAGTCACAATCAGACACACAGACAATAAGAAACATTCCGTTCTCCAACTACAAATTCATTTATAGTTCAGATCTACGTCAGAAATTCTCATGCTTTAGGCTCATTGAATCTGTCATATATCTTGTGTGCTCAGGGCAAGCAGGATTACAAACATAATGTGATAGCTGCTACTGGGATATAGATTAGTGAATAAATAATAGAGATAGAATAGATGGTTGTTTAATATGTCACATTAAACTTGAAGTAGACACAGCTGCCTTACATTTAGTTCTAACAGTTTTGCATTAAGATGAATTTCACTAAATCTCTGTACATCTTTTTTGTTTGCGACAGATTTGAGTTCAATCCCAACCAGACTTGCGGCAGCAGATTGAAGATTGGCAGGTTGAGATGACAAGATAAGAAAGCCAGTTCACTGCTAAAGTGACATACGAGGTTTCTCTGAGAAGAGAGAAATTGGATGTTAAATAACTACCTATTCACAATTGTGTGAAAGCGTGTCCTTTGTATTTAGGAGAAACCGACACGAACAGAAATGAATGGTGAGACGCGGAATACTTAAATGAGGAATACGGGGAAACAGTGAAAGGAGTCAGATTAACTGATTAGTCGTCATAAAAGCCGAGGGAATCTTGGTGATCTGCAATGTCCAAGTCGAAGGTAAAGTCGTCGGTGTCATCTGCTGTGGCTTGGAGGAGACAATCTTTGCTTACAGGACTTTCACTGCGACCCCCGTCCGACCCTTCGCTTTCCTTTTCATCATGGACGACCATTCCAGTGAGAGCGACGATGTAATTCTTGGCCAGTGTGAGAGTCTCCAATTTGGACAGACGACGGCCTTTGGTTGCCACATGGGGGATTACTTCTCTCAGGGCCTGTGCCAAAAGCAAACATCATTAAGTTCAACTTTCTCTCTTATCTACAGTTTATCTTGCGTCTCCTCATTTCACCACCGAATATTGTCCACTCGCGAGCTGTTAATCTTATCATGTCGTGGATAAAATGAAATCCTTACTCATATTCTTTTCCCATAATCCTATTTACTGCAAGCCACACAAACGCATCTCTCCCCAGTCTTTCATCACTCCATGCATAGATCCCTCTGCTTTGTTTGATGAGGGAGAATGCATGATCATCACGGCCCAAGGGCACATCATCAACTATGTTACCGTGTAAAAATAAAGTTCACACACACACCGTGTGTAAAAGTTCTCTCGTTGGAAATTGATGAAAGAGTGAAAGTATACAAAGTATTACGAAGTGTGACTCTGTGTGAAATGAACAAGCGTCACGCATACAAAAATACATGTGTGACTGTGTGAGTGTGAGTGAGGGTCCTTTCGGAATATTCTAAGGGAAACATGAGCCTCGTATGTCATCCTAGTAATCCCCATCAGAATTTGAGAAGATAATGCCAGTTGACAACACCCCCTAAAAGTCAATCCAGTTGCTAGTCGACTGGGAATCAGCTATTTCTCTGGCTCTCTCTGATTTCGTCACCTAAAACTTCATTCCCAGATGTGATAGAGAGATTTATTGCATTTCCATCATTACATAATATCACAGAGGAAGAAGTACTAAACACAGTTTATTCTCATTTCATGACGCGCACACATACACACAGGTCGTCTCAAAGTTTGGGAGATCGAAGGAAAGGTGGACGGGAAGAGATGTGGAGCATTCGTCATGACCAGCAATACCCCAATTTGGATCGAATTTCAGTAACGCAAGAGTAGCTGACGATGCTAAGCTGATTCTTCCAACCAACCCAAACCAATTCCTACACACAAATGAGCACTTCCTTTGGGGATGTCTAAATGTACAAGTTGTGTGTAAGACGAGCACAACTTTGCACTCGCATGACTAACAACCTGTGTTCTCATCCACACTTCCTAACATCCATCTACTCACGTGCTAAGAGTATATTTATAGTTAGCTTACTCCTCTTTCTTTCGTATACAGTAAACTGAATTACAGAAGTAATCAGCACTCTCATTTAATAAATCGGCCATTGCACTTTTGTCACTTCCGGCCACAATAATTTTACGAGGTGGCACTCTTCTTGGGTTTATGTAGAAAGTTTTCACCGTGCGACTGGAACAAGTTGTTTGGAAAAACGGGATTTATACTTTAGACTTTACAAAAAAGGGGAACAAATGGCAACCTTACGCATCTCTATAGAAGAACTCTTGAGCAAAAGTGGGCTATTACGACTTTCACCAAACATTTCTATTGTAGACCTCAAGTAAAAACAAATTATTTAGGGAGAGGAATAAACAAAGACAAGTGAAGCCAAGGAAAAATTCCTAGAATGGTTTCAGATTGATTGAGGTTTCCTAAGAAGTGGAAATTCATGGATGGGAATAACTGGCTGGGAAAATACAACTTGCCCTTTCATCATTCGTGAACGTGTGTCACTTGTGAGGCTGCATTTATTTTGGATGTTGAAGATGAAAAATAAGTGCAAGGGAGGCTCAACTGATTTGGTACTCATACTCATGCTTGATTATACGAAAAACAAAGAGAGGTCTGTTTGTTTTAGCCAAACAAGGTCTTTCATTAACTCAACCACGATGTGGCTTTGGATTTCCCTAATTTTCTCGCTTGTTTTCAGTGCTCCATTATTAGTTCTGCGGCTTTCCAAAGTCCTGTGAGGCTTTCTCTCCTACGAAATTTCTTTGTACGAGGGTCTCCTTCCTTTCTCTATTACTTTGTATTGGCTCCACGTGTCATAATAGCAAGTCGTGTAATGGCCCATGACTTGTAACGTAACTACACATAAATACAGTTTGCATTCATACAGACAACCCACACGTTACCTATTTAATCACAGGAGTGAATCGTGTGAAATGAACTGTGTGTGAGTGATGAAACTTACCTGAACCCTTTCAATGCAGTGTCGCATTTTCTTTATACATTGTATTGTCTAGTATTGCACAGATACGTATGATTCTATACTATACCGAATACTCTGGAAATCTGTGTTAGTAGTGAATTGTCATGAGTTATCTGTCATTTTGAGCTTTAAAGTGGAATTAGTGGCAATGGTCGATGGATAAAATTAATCTCTTCCAGGGACGGCTGTGACTTTCGTTTGATTAGTTTTAGTTTATGAGTGAACCAAACATTATGGCTTCTTATACACAACGTCGTTTGTGGGCACAGAATAGATTAATAGGTTTGTGGTCGTCAGTCGCAGTGAAAAGCTAAGTTAGTTTTACTCGCATGATTCTCAGCTGTACCTGACACACACAAATTCATTACGGAAGTGTATGATCTTATCGACTTCATTCTTGGTGGTACAATTCATGCCTCCTACCCACAACGCAAACCGAAATAAAGAGAAACAAAAGTAGTTTGTTGAATTAATTTGAGCGATTTACGTCTGTTTGCACCTTTCGTGTTCCTGTTTCAGATCTGATTTCCCTCTTTTAAAGAGCTAATTAAAGTTTCCCGTGTGATTACACATTGGGTTATAAATCAGTCGGTGGGTAAAAATAATTGTTGTAGACCCCATGGTGTGTTCAGTGAAAGCAGACAGGAGACATACAACTCACGCTTCACCTTGCTTACGGACGCTGATTATTCACATAATCCTGTTCCACGTGTTATAGTATTAACAGGTAGTGTCACTAATGATTTTGTTTGATGCATGCTACCTCACAGTTCAAAATACCTTAACTCATGTCAGTTTTGCGTTAGAATGTACTAAAACTCTCCAAAGATGTCCTCGTTCTTTCACTATCCTGACAAATGATGCAGAGAATTGTTGGCTGTAGTTTTAGGTCACCTTTCTATTAGTCAACGTTTAGGCACCAGAATTACCCTTGTGGACTTAAAGAAATCCATCTCTGGTTCTAGAATTCTATAGGTTTTTTGGTACCCTTACCCAATCTAGTTTGTTAGAATCGATTAAAAAGCTGCATCATTTCCATTCTTATTTCCAGTTGAAGATTTGTGAAGCAACTGTGTGTCTACCGAACTGACACACTGTCGACCGTCAATCGTGTTGAATTAGAAGACAGAGGGACAGTAGACAGTCGCAGCTTGTGGTTGAGTGAAAGCGGATACAGTCTCACGAGATATTTGGGTGGAATGATAAAAGACAAATCTAATTGAAACGTACCTGGAATGCTTGATTGAGTGAATGCATTCTTAATCTCTCTCTTTCGTTGCTTTCAAGACGTCGCATCGTTTTTTCTCGTGCACTCAGGATCAACTTGCGTCTTCCAACGGGATTTTTCTTTTTAGCAGATTCGCCATCTCCACTGAGGAGACCACCGGAGGTAGAGACGCTTTGGGCAGTGCTATCGTCACTCAAACTACCCCCACCACCAACACTTCCATTACTGGGAGCTCCAGTATCCACCAGCATATCACAAGTCCCAGGTCCACCACTTAGACTACTTATGTCCACCGTAATGATAGCATTATTACCCCCACAAAGGTTATTACTACTACTAACATCGT
Source organism: Isotomurus palustris (assembly GCA_034696625.1). Classification (NCBI taxonomy): domain Eukaryota; kingdom Metazoa; phylum Arthropoda; class Collembola; order Entomobryomorpha; family Isotomidae; genus Isotomurus; species Isotomurus palustris. The sequence continues at coordinate 5,482 of JAQGAD010001115.1, read as the reverse complement.
TTTTACACACCGATGAAAGTCTGCCCCCACTCACGTTGTAGTCGTTGCCATCATGAACTCCATTCTGCGAAGGGTTGCTGCTGTTGTTGTTGCTGCTGCCATTACAATTACTCGATCCATCCGGAAGATGATTCATGCCTCCTATTAGCGTTAGACTGTTTGTTGTCGAAACCAAAGGGTTATGAGACGAAGAGATGCTGCTGGGATGCAAAGCAATCAAACTGTACAGTTGGTTGTTATTGTCTGGCTCATCTCCACTTGCATTATTATTTGTGTGAACCGTCGTCGATGATGAAGTGGTGGATGACGAGTCGCTCAAGTAGAAGTCGCTTGATTCATCAAGCATTTTATTGAGCGGAAGCAACAACGAATCTGCTCCTCCTAATCCTCCTGCTTGTGAACTACGAGGCAAAACTGTTAAAACTCTCATGTGAAAGCTGTCAACGGTTGACTTTACGCCAGCGGGGAAAATGGGCCTGATGATCACACAAAATATACTTTCACCTATCTACTCGTTTCCTTTTCTGGGCAGTTGACGATTGAGATTGTCTCGATTTTTAGTGAAAGCTTTTTTATGACGTTAGAAGTGACAGGTAGAGTGAAAGTGATCGGAGAAAGTAGAAATGCAATCAGGTGATTTAATTTGATCTGAAGAGTTTTGCACCAACTTCGTTGTTTAACTGTTGAAGTATTTGATTTCACTTAAGTTTAGGTAAACATGGATGAAAGTTGCGGTTCTAGATTTCTAGGCTCGGTCTTGGCATGAGAGACTTTATGCTGAAGGGAAGTATTATTCCAGTTTCCAGTGTACGTCTTAACTTCTCCAGAAAATGTGATGAGAGAGAGAGAGAAAGAGAGTAAGTCCTTGGTACCTTTCATACAGAGATAATTATATATGGATAAGATTAGTCTAGACAATTTGTGCAGAGAATGAGATGAGAAGTTGAAGGAGAGAAAACTTTTTCCTTAATCTTCGTGATGGATTTCAACCGCCACGGACTCTCCTCGATGTTCTGTGAACACTACTTATTCCATTCTTGGTCAAAGCAACCAGTTTACCTTTCTCAAGCACGTTGGTTTATTTGCTCCAGGCCAAGTTTAACTTTTCCTTTTAATCCTGAAGGGGTTGGTAGTTGGGTAAGACTCGAAAAAATCCACTTCGCATAGAAGAGATGAGTCCCTCTTCACTTCTCTGTTGTCGTATTATGAGCAACAAGGTTGGGCAGCTTATCTCTCCACACCATCCAAATGTCAGGCTATTCAGCTCAGGTCTGGAAGTCATAAAAATAGAATTGTCGATATTTCTTCCGGTTCTTAGAAGATGCAGGTTTTTAGGATCATATAATGACTTCTTAGAACGGATAATTGGGCGAAATTTTGTATATTAATAAAATTGCATGCGCCATATTATATAATATAATAATATGAGACTACAAAAAATGAAAACTTATTTCTACTGGGTGAGAAAATATTTTAGTCCATAATTGAAGGCCAACGTATGAACAATAATACGTTAAACAAAGCACGGGTGCATAATTTTTAGCATATGCTTTAAACATATGGAAAAACAAATTAAGTTATGTTTGCTTCACGTAGTGCTCAGTGAAAGTTAAAGAAATCATTAAGTTTAAATTCAGTCGTCCTTACTTCTGTACGTCTTGGGAGTTTGGTGAGGTGAAAGGCAGAGAGCATATTATATGAATGAGGAAAGCTAACTAAGAAGAGTAGAAAAGTTTGGCTCATCCCTCAGCAAGGAAACAAGTGTTGGATGTGAGAAGCCAAAATTATTTAGGTACGACAGTACAAGAAGTCTTTTCTCTTAACACACACACACACACACACATACACACACACACTTGTTCCAGTTCCGCTCAGACTTTTCTATTTCCTCTACTCACCTTGTCTTTCCTTTTCATTGGTGAATGAATAAGCAAACCCATTGGGTTGAATCATCAATAAATCTTTCCTATTCACTTTGATGAAGCTTGGCTGAGTCAAGCCACTCAAGAGGACAAATGGGACGAGAAAAGACTAGCAGAGACAGAGAGAGAGCACAACATTCAACAGTCAGCTCTTTTCATCCTTTCTTCGGGAAGACTTCTTTGGTACAAGTGGAGCTTCACCATCATCAAGTCTCCCAGTGCTTTCACTGCTTATTTCACTGCTTATTTCAGGCTTATTCTATCTGCTGTAAAACATTCGACCCAAAACACTTCTGCCACTATTTCTACTGCAATGCTTCCCTCCCACAAGGACCTCATTTCCTCTAGACATTGGATTGAAGACATTTTATTACCCGTTTTATTTCACACCACTACCTCTCAATATTCTTTGGTTTATGTGTGACATGTAACTGCATGGAGCATGTAGATTACAAACATTCTCACTCCAACCGATTCCTTGTCTCACTATATTGCCTGTCTTCATATCCTATTTTGTAGTGTGTAGGAGGAAGATGACATGAAGTATTGCACACTTGGGTGGATGTCCTAACTTACTTTCACCTTCAAGCAGCACTTATTGTCGCTCAACTTGGAGGAAACAACCGGTTCAAAATATGTAAATAATTCTCAGCGTAAACATTCCCGGTGTTTACCAATGATTTATTCATGGCCATCCTTCCGTCATCAGTTGGTCCTTCCGAGTACGCACAACAATGATTTCCTACCGATTCCTTCAACGTTAGTTAATCAACAATTCTTAAGTGTACATAGACATTTGTTACCAAATTGAACTACCTCAGAATTTAAGCGAATATTGGAAGGTTCACTGTCACGGCCAAACTTTTCTAATTAGGTCATTTCTGAGATGATTGATTGGTCTTTTTCTGCGTGACTTTCTCGAGTTTGTTGTTTCTAGGCGGTAACATCACGAGCTATATCGAATCTCGAGTTTCTCCTTGTTGTAACGGAAGTATTCAAAATCCTTCACACGAGAATATTAAAGGAATAGTAAAGGAAAGATGATGAGAATTAAGTGTTCAGACGAAACATTACTGCTAATTAGAACTACGCGTAAACAGTCGTTACGCTTAACTTTCTTCCATTACGAAAAACCTTTATTTACTCAGTACATCAATAAACTTTTTGTTTGTGCATCATCTGTAAATGTCACTGTGGAATTTATTCTTGTGCAATGCAGCAAGGGAGCCTTCGTGTGTTTTTATCTCTCACAGTGACCTCAATACGCATACGTACTCGGTTAGCTCCAATCCTCAGAAGCAGAAATCTACCCAGAAACTTTGTTTTTAGGTCGAATGTCGATCAGTTTCAACATGCAAATCGTGTTCGGGGAGGATTTACTACTCATCTTTAAGCTGGAGGCGAATATGCGTCTACCTTCATTCAAGACATGTATTCCCTACCTCTATCAACTGTTGACTGTAACAACTTAATTGATGCAAAAGTTCAAAGCGCAACAGTCAGGAAAGGATAAGGGTATCTCATATCTCAGGTACAAGCTTTCCTATCAATTCCAAGAAGAAATGTACGTAAAGTCGACGAAATGACTTCCCAGTTTGCAGTCGCCCACGGAACTACAACGAGACACCGGAGAACAACTACTATACAAGAAATGAAATTTCCAAGTATACTCTTCTTGTATTTGCTTTCTTCCCTTCTTTCACCTAAAAATATATTTATGCTCACACACACACAGCTAGTGTTCTTTGACAGATTTGAAGTAGGCTCTCTCAGGATGTATTATTGAAAAGGATGAAGAACAGGTGGTGGTGGTTTTTCTACGCAAGATAATGTCAAAAAGCTTTCAAAATCCACAAAATCAAGTAGTGGGAAAGTAAGCCTGCGAGTTCGTAGTCAGTAAGAATAAGCAAAACCTCCTACTGATGTTTCGCGGACGGCATTACTAGCTTGTGACTCTATTGTCCCGAACAAATAGAGGAATGCAAACAAGTTTTGAGTGTACCGAATCCTTGATTCTATTTCTACATGAATAACGAGAAAGAGCCTTCTTACCTCTTTACAATAAAGAGATTTCACAGAGGAATTGACACTGACGAGGGAAGAATGAGATACTATCAAAAGGTGAAGATGAATGTACTCCCAAACAGAATTCGACAGGAAGAAGCTTATTAAGCAGTCTGTTTCTTCACGCAACAACTTTTTCAAGAGATTTCGAACTCAGAACACACACTCACTTTTCTCCATTCTTAAACACCAACAAGAACAATAAGTCGGTGTTCTTCTGCCTCAGAGACTTCAGACTTTAGTAGAGTGAGTTTTCACTGAAAACACTCAAATGTGGTTCGAAATACTTTTTAAAAAGTGACTAAAAATAGCAACACCAGTAAATGTTTTCTTCCTTCACTAAGTAAGTGTATACGTATTTGCAAGAAAGACTGTTCGAGTTTGATCCAGAGAAGAACGTCTGGTCACACTTGTTGAAAGTAGGTAAAAGTTTGACGACTACATTTCCCCGTATACCTTCGTTGTTCCACACGAGCTTATGGAAAGTTTCTACAGGTTGTAGTTGTATACTGAAGGTGTATATGGTTGTTCAGTTGAAAAATGCTTCGGGGGTGGATGCACACATCTTATGGGAATTAAATGTTAATGTAATATAGTTTTAGGTAGGTAAGCGAGAGACAGTGACGAAGAGTGTAAGTCAGAAATATTATACAAAGTGTGCTGCATAGACAACAGAAAGTGTGTGTGTGATGAATTCCCGTTGCTTTCACCCTATTTTTTCGCTCCTTTCTTTTGTGGTGTTTTGCTATGAATCCATCATCCCGGTGAGAGATGCTTTGAGTTGAATGGGTCTGTTTTATAAGAGGAAAAATATGTTTTTGTATGAGTGGAATGATCCTTAGTGAAGGAGATAATGATTCTGTGTGCTAAGTACTCTTGTGATCTCGTTCTTTCCCTTCAATTGATACTCTCTATCGAAAGGGATAAGCAATTCAATTCTTTATTACAGTTTTTTGGAGTCTGAACAAAGTTCCAGGAAGTTTTTCAGGGCCGTGTCAAGTCTAAATGACTCGAAGATTGCGTGAAGTATATTATGTGTGTGATGTATCGAGTTTCGAGTGTGGTGTGTGTGGACGATGTACGTATAATAATGACGATGTGGTAGAGAGGATGTTTTATGCAAAATAATTCGGAAGAGAGACTTTCCTGGGTAAGGGAACTAATCAGAATGTTCCGTGGAAGATAATAGATCGTCCTTTATCCTTCTTTCGCTAGCGTCTCTCCTTCTTTCCTTGCCTTTTTCCACCGAGTCTGCCCGGTTGCGGGTGTCTTTAGATGATTCCCACTTTCCCTACGTCTCCACACTTTCTCCCGGTTGACTCTCATCTCGCTCCGCTCTAACGTTCACCTCAGCGTGGGAGGCACACACAGCGTCTCACTATACTTCGAATACTCAACAAAGGTAATACTTCACATGATGAAGATAATAATGAGTTCGTTCTAGAATTTCAAGCGATTTATTTTCATACCAAATCATATGTGGAAAGTTCAATAAT
>JAQGAD010001114.1:0-23364 GCA_034696625.1 Isotomurus palustris | reverse complement strand
CTTTCCTGTTGCGTGACAAACTTACTTTCTCTCTGTGTCCATTATTTTATTTACACTCGTGTGTGTTCGTTGACATCCCCTTTTCATTTCCTTCTGAGTGATGAGCCTACACAAAACTACCAGTTGCAACTTCTACCGTATTATTTTCTCTTTCAAACTACATTTCCAAATTACTTTGCAATCATCCCTATCATAATAACCGTTATTACATTTTATTGAGTTGGTTAAGAATGAACGAGAGTGAGTTGAGATAATCCAACACATTTAACATATTGCTGTGCAGCACAGAGAAGGACACAAACTAACTTGTACTAACAACCCTCAAGTGTAATTCCACTGTGCAGTTTATAAGTACAGCCCAGGCTACCGCCTATACGAATTTCTATACTTATACTCCTTCTCTTCCAATCCAACCAGAAACTATCATGACTCGTTCAATTTTTGTTTGTTTTTCGATGTGTTGTGCTCAGATGAAAAAATAATATCCGTCGTAGAAACAATATTGAGTTGGGAATAGAAATGGAAAGAACACGGAATCATCGAGTCACAGGACAAAGTAGAGTGGACAGGGAGAAAGTGGATGAGTAGTCCACTCAACTTCCCAACCAGTCTGTCGCCTCATAAGTCTACGTTCGTGTGTTATCTTTGCTCCTTGTACGTTAGATACGAGAACATTATTGTTACAAGATGCTTTTCTACTCACGACAACTTTTCTTTCCTCACTAACCCAACCAAAAAGAGTGGAACAGCCATCTTCTTCTCATTCTTGTTCTGCTTTTGTACTTTTATAAGACTGTCTCTGTCTCTATACTTCTACCTCACTCAGAGACTCTCTCTCTCTTCTCTTTGTGAAACATTCTTTTTGACATTTTGAGTCTGACTTACCTACTACTTGACTGTGGATGTGTCTTATTTTTGCTAGAAGTGACCTTTCACGAGTAGAACTTGCTCTTTACTTCCTCTATAGTTACTCCTTCTTTTGGGAAGGAATGAAAAGGATATGAATGAAAGTGAAGGAAATAAGATGGGATTTGTTCCGAAGGATATCAAAGACCAGCAGAGACAGACTTTCTTATTAGTTGCGATATCTTCTGATAGATATTATCATCATGTATCATCTAGGTCCATCACCACAAACATATGCTAGAATAAACTTTCACAAAAACATTTCTCCTTCTGTCGTATCTCACTTCCCACACACTACCATCTCCATATACACAACCAGGTGAAGTTAGATTCACAAAAGTTACAGGCGAGTCGAAGTGGAAGAATTTACTTCGAATGCTTTGGTAGTTGTTAGCTGGAAGATCAGAATCTTCCCTAACTTATGAAGATGTACGGGAAACCTTCTCCATTCACTACAGAAAAGAACTTCGGGTCATTTTTGTTTCGTTTGATTCACCTAGCTGTCCTATAAAGGTTTAACATTATGTTGGGGCTTGTATACCTACACACCTATTTCGGGTTATTGCTACCAAACTCGATACATTCCTTCAGAATCGACGTATAGGTAACTGATCCGATTTTTCTTTTCCGCCCCAACCAAATAGTTCACTTTCCAATTTCTTTTTACTGAGGAGTTGGCAATCTTTGTGACAACAACGAACAACCACCAAAGAATGCTCACAGCTCACAAAGCGAAATGACATGCAGGGAAAGATGAAGAGATTTGAATGTGCAGGAAGAACATCTCCTCAGTGTGATGAAAAGTCATGCCTACCTGTCATCCGAGGCTTTATTCGGTTGACAGGCAGAATATTATTATCCTGCACATCATTATTTCCGTATATACTGTCCTTTTTCAGATCCCTGCGAGGAAATCGAGTGCTCAGCACCTCAGGTGTGCCACTTGGATGAAGACCGTCGAGCAAGTTGTCGATGTGGAGAGATGTGCCCAATGGATTTCCATCCAGTCTGCGGTTCAGATGGTAAAACCTACGCTAACGAGTGCATCATGAGACAAGAGGCTTGCACATCCCGCAGAGATCTTCGAATCATCTACCGTGGCAAATGCTCCTCGGGTAAGAAAGTCTTTTCATACTTTTTATCATCATCCCTACCGGTGGTTTCTGGTTCGGTGTGTGCACAGTAGCGTGTGTGTAGTAGTAAGTAATACACGCGTGTGGTAAAAACTCTGCCACTTCACTCACTTTATCTTTGATGCTAAACGAGGCACAAAGGTAGGACTCTGCTAAAACCAGGATGTTGTGATATGATATGTACATCGTATGCCCATATTTACTCACACTCCAAGAGAACAAACTTACAGAGCTTCATCCTTCGTCCTTATCCATCTACAAAGGATATTACTGTCGCAATAAATGGGCTTGAGTCGTCACCCACCACCACCACTACCACCACCCGCATCCAGGAGAGAGAAAGCTCAAATATAATCTCATTTTTTCGCCTCTCTCTTTCTCTACTTACTCCGCAGACAGATATGGGCTTTAGGCTTGATGCTTCAGAGGATTTCCCAAATTATTGAGTCTCCATGATGAACTCCACACGGAGGAAGACTTATGTACCCACTGCATCCACTTTCTCTCAAGGAATACTGAATAGTCAAAGATAAAAAATGAGGTTACTCTCTGTATGCCATCGTATCTCCTCAGCTACTTCCTCACAGAATATCAGAGGCAGAGAGAGTATTCTTTATACGCTTCTTTTTACGTGTGGGAGTTCGGTGAAAGAGAAAATTAATCTAGTTTTAGCGAAGGAAAGATGTACCACCATAAGAGTATATAAAACAGCATAGTGTATATATGTAGGCTACTACTTCAAGACAAACTTTACATCAGCATATTTTTTACTGCAAGCCAGGACAAAAAGTATCAAATGTATTATTATGAAGAACAAGTTGTCCTTATAGAAGGCACACAATAGTCCAGGATAAGAGAGATACGCACTTATTCCAAGTCCAACAGTAATTATTGTTGTAAGACGATTCATTTACTTTTGTTGTGTAGTACTGAAGTGCTTTAGAAGAAGTGTGTATGAGTTTTTTGTGCGATGTAACAACGACGACTACTCGCGATTACAAAAGGGTCAGTGGGAAGTAAATATTGAGTTGGGAAGAGGAGTTCAAGACTTCTTGTCTTGTTCTTGTCTATATTAAGAGAGAAAGTTGAATGAAAGCTGTGGGAGACTCTGGCGTTTTTCTGTATTGTGTGCCTAAGTCTTTCGTTAGTTTTGAAAGGGAAAGTGCAGTGTGAGGGTTGGCTTGTGAATAAAGTGTCATGGGCTTTTATTTAGGATAGAAAGCATTTCGTATTCTTTCTCTCCGCTGAAGACTTGGATGCATGGGTGGTTGGTTGGTTGCTCAGTGTTTGTGTTGTGATTACACGCTGGGTGAGCAAGCAGAAAGTGATTGATGGATGAGACTTCGTATATATTTCGTATAAGAGTTGAAGCTGCCTCGCTGTGTGAGGGAAAAACCTTTCTCTCCATGAAGAAAGCAGCTTTCTACTTCTAAACTAAAAGATGATAAATTACGTGCACTTTTAAAATTATGAGATCTACGGGACACTTCCGGAGGAAAAGCAAATTTGATGGCGAGTTTTTAATTGGGTGTATTTCCTTTTTCGTTCCAGGAGTAAATCCTTGTGAAAGTCGCACATGTCAAGGATACGAGACTTGTGCCATAAATCGGTTTGGTATAGCTCAGTGCACGTGCTCAGCCGTGTGTGACCCTGTCTTCCGACCAGTTTGTGGAACGGATGGGAGGACTTATGATAATGAGTGTGAACTGTCCCTCATGGCATGCAAGGAAGCTAAGAAGATTGCCGTTGCTTTCAAAGGATCTTGCGGTAAGTACTGCGTCCTGTGTGTGTGTGATAGATTTCACTTTTTATATTATTTTTTGCATCGTACGCTGTAAAGTCCAAAGAACCAAAAGATGAAGATATACTGTTTGCAGTTGCATTTGCAGAATTAAACTAAAAGGAAAAAAAGTGTAGAGAAAGCGATCCTTTCTGGAGATGACATGGAAAGGAAAATGATAAGGATCTTTTTCGAGTGTAATGCTCTGCTTGAGTACAATAAAAATGAGGAGTCCTCGTGTGTATGAAAGGTCATGAATTATGAAGATGGAGTGTTATGTTGAGCCTACTCTGGCACATAAGCACCAATGCGCGGTTGTGATCTTCAGATTAATTTTCTACCATTGGACAGTGATACATTAAGGAAATTACTCAAGACAGGATAACACACGTGAGATTGTTTTTATGGCAAAACAGACAATGGCACTCTAGTGTCTTATGTACTTTCTTAGTTTTGCTAAATCTCCGTGTAAGAAAGTAGAGCATTAGTTAATCTAGTGTAATGAGACACTGAAGCAATTTACTACATAATTTCAGTTATTTTAGAAACTCAAGTAAAACAGTCCATTAAACAACCAGTCTTCTTTACTTTTCCTCTTAGAAAGGATAGTTTTGGGGGAATTAGAAGCCTTGGAGGGTGTTCACGTGAAGAATGTGAGGTCAGAGATTGTTAATTCTGATAAATGAGGTGTGTAAGTGTAATTGTGTAGTTGGTTAGGTAGAAAGGTGAAGAGTGCGTGAGATTAAAATTACCCGTAGTAGACAAGGGTGGAGTCCGTTGTGAGTCTCGCAGCTTAAGTTTTGGATATGTGTGTGTTTGTGTGTGTGTGTCGGGCGAGTCAACTGACTTCCACCGGAACAGGTTGTCTCTCTTGATGAAATTTAATGGTCTTTCTCCTTCCAGTCTTTCTATCATTATCCGCATCTACGACCAATAAACTCGACCCATAAAATTCTTTTATACTTCCGTATTTGTAAACGTTATTATTGACTTTTCCTTCATAGAGGAAACACAAGGGCAAATACACTTCACCGGTGCAACTGAATGAACTTTTTATCTCACTGGATACAGAGCAGAATAATCAATATTATGTGTACAACAAGCTATATGAATAGAACACTACAGATGATGAGATACAAATGGGCTGGATTGAACGGAATTGTTCATCCCAGCCAAATTAGATCTTTTCTGGCTAACTAAGCACTCGTCATTCATCAGCATACCTAAGTTATAATACTGCTACTATTCATTCGGCTAAGTCGTCGGCAATATGCTTAGTGCTTAAAATGTAGGAGGAAATGCTTTTAATGCCTAATCCAAAATCCAAAGTGCTCATGGCAAAACGTCTAAATGCCAATCGCTATGAGAGTCTTGTTGCTATTTCGCTGATTGCGGTGGCGAGGAGGCGAAATCAGTAGTTGAAAGTAGGGAATGCATGCAAACGCAATTAAATGGGAGAAATCGGCTTAAAGGGCAACTTTAAGCCTCAGCGGAAACTTCCGTGCAGATCAATTGCATGCGATCCTTTAATCGCATTAATGGTTTCTTAGAACTCAAATCCGTCCACAGCTCTCCTTCACTTCCCACCAGGCCACCTTCCTTTTTAACCTCCCTTTCATACACCATTTTCAATAGTAACCGTGCATTAACGTCGGCCCTACCACCAAAAGCCATGGAGTGTGTGTGAAGGACTTTCTCCCGTCCTTTCCGCCTAAAATAACTAGCCTTTCCTCATTCTTGATCCCAACCTAATCCGCTACAACATACACTTCGTAACTTCTTAGAAAATCCCACACTCCTCCTTATTCTTAAAACAATCCGAGAGAGCTACTCAATAAAATTACCCGACGAACATGAAATGCAGAGGTACTTGGTACTTGGCAGGCTTAGTACTTCTCTCTCGGTCTTAAAATATTTAATTGAGTCCAGTAAAGTCCCAACAAAGAGAGAGACGATATATCCAGCGGATTCCAATCTATTTACGACTTTCTCCAGTCTCCCCAGTAAAACAGCTTTCCTCACACACACAATACCTTTAGGTACTTTATTATTGTTCTCTTCAAGTGGGCTGCCCAGTAGTAAATATAATACCGGATATTAATTGCGTACTGTTTGGTACATTCACTCCTTCTGTTTATGACTGAATGGCCTGTATATAAAAGGATGGATGTACTCAGTCAACTTTCCTTTGTTGACTTCACATAAATCTCCTTCGTGAGCAATTACAAGTGTACATACACAACGTGACATACTCGATGATGGAATAAAAGTACTTTCTCTCTAAACACAATAATGTTGTTGTTGTTGATGCTGTTACAGTGGAACTTGCCATGTGTGAGTTGTTGGATGTGTAGAACCTTCCATAGGGGAAGAACAGAATGAACCTAGTTTGGAAATAAATTGAGTATGGCAGGAAAAGAAGTCCTTTTGTTTGGAGAGGAAAGTAAATAAACGAGCAATGTTAGCGTATCATTCCGAATTGAATGGAGAAGTGATTTGCCAATAAAACATAACGTCGAACATTACCCAAGAGCTATAAAAAGTGAAGAGTCGAAGAGGTATAGTGCAGACGCGGGGGAAGGAGAAGACTTTCGGCTTTTGGTAAATGACATGACAAGTCAGTTCGATATAGTGACAGATGTAGGTTAGTGTTTTTTGTGTCAAAGAAAGAGAAAGTCTGTCTTCCTCTTTTCGCAACAAACAAGACTGGCTGAGGGCTTAGATGTTGTCGTAGAAGGGTAAAGAAATGGTATTTATGCTGCACCCAGAGGAGTCATTTTTCCTCTGAAAGAGAGCGAAGAAATTACATTACAGGAGCAAATCTGTTCTTTAATAGTCTACCTTATGTTCTGTTACCGGGTTGTTGTTGTCGATGATCTGTGAAACCCTCCTGGGAGATCAGACCTCTCCGGTATTTATTTCTTTTTACGACCGTCCCGGATATCCAAGACTATTAAAACTCTACGTAATATCGCATCAAGTGAATAAGGTTTTGTACAAACTAGAACATTTGATGACCCCGACGTACCTGCTTGTACAGTACATTTGTCGTTTTTAATTAATTTTTGCTAAGCGTTCTTCAGATTGTTCAATAATTCTACATACATGTTTAATTAATTGCATTCTTACGATGATGCAACCAATACGAAATTTTAATAACCCAAACCGCTTGTGAATTTTCAGATGAAGGAAGTTCATGTACAAAACACAAATGTCAATTCGGTGCAGTCTGTTCTGAAAGAAATGGTCTTCCACTTTGCGAATGTCCAATGTGTCCCTCTGATTACGATCCTGTTTGTGGTTCTGATGGAGTCTCATATCAAAATGACTGCCGAGTTCGTCTCGAGTCTTGTACCACCAATGTCACCATCAAAGTTGTTTACACAGGACTCTGCAGTAAGTGTCTCTTTTATTAAATCACCTTCGTAATTCATCGCACACTTTAAAATGTAAAATATTCATAAAGAAACTTGCACGTTATTGACTTAGCAAAGAAGAATTCCAAAGATAAATTACTCAAATGCAAAGAAAGCTTGGAGTGATTCGTTGAAAGGGAAAGTGGTAGGGATACGAACGAAGCTTAGCTTATTGTTACATGAAGCTTATGACTTCTTCACATACATTTCGGAAAGTTTTCTTACGTAGTTAGAAGTACCGCTGATAGTGCCTCAGTAATTCGTAGTCTTATTCCTCGCATTCCAAGCTAAGTAATTTCCTACTTGCTCTCGACTGCTATTGTGTGGAATTTATCTCTTGTCTGTATTGTGGTAACGTTTCTTCCTCTTTGCTTTCCTCCTCTTACAGATCTAATACGTGATTTTAACAGTGACGGTAAGAATTCCGCAATTCTTACAGCACCTGCAACTACTTCAGATTCTATCAAAATCCTACTAATTCTAGTGTAGTAAATCCTCACTTCAAAGATACTGTTGAATGAATCACTGTAATAATTCACACCGTCTCACTACTCTACTCATGTCTTCTCTAATTGGCCATGAGACTCTCTTCTTTTACATGTACCCTTTTATTTCTACCATCTTTAGTAGCCTGTACGCTACTTATGGCTACGCTACCGAAGATATTTGTGTAGTACAATTGAACCTGTCGAATGTGTACTTTCTTTATTTCTCTCTTACTTACGATGAATATGTATTGAATGGTTTATGTCACTAGAAACACGTTGCAAGCTACTGTGAGCTTTGTCATTATTGCAATGGTCCTGTTTGCAGCACAAAGCACTGCCTGCTCTTTCACCTGTCTTGCTTGCTTTTATGGAAATATCGTTATTGTTACAAATTATTAATTATACCTCGATATTTGTTACGTCTGATCATTTACGAATCTGAACAACACCATAATTGTACCAACACGGATGTAAAAGACCTATTGTAAGTTGGTTTTAATCAAACAGACGGATGCGATCAAAAACGGTGTGACTTCTACTCAGTTTGCGAGACGGACTTATCTGGAACAAAATGCACCTGTCCGCAAAACTGCAGTCAATACGTAATGAACGAGATATCTCCCTTTACAAATCTTTGGAATTATTGCACTTCCTTCACTCTAAACTTGTTCTTTGCAGATGGCATCTTCCGCCACAACTTCCGTGTGTGGCACAGACGGAAAGTTATACGAAAGCGAATGCGATCTGAAGAAGTCTGCTTGCCAGCAGCAGAAGTTTATTATGGTTGCTTCCAGAGGAGATTGTGGTGAGTTTGGAAACATAACAAGCCGCTTTCTTAAGACCGTAACTTTCTCCGGATTTACATAAACCAATGAGAACTTTCTTGGATTCCAGATTTATGTGAAAATGTGCAATGCAAGTTTGGTGCTCGTTGCGAAAAGGGGGTGTGTGTTTGTCCCACTGATTGTCCTGTCAGTCGAGACGCTGTCTGTGGATCTGACTTTCTGACCTACAACAACGAATGTGAGCTCCAAAAGGCTGCGTGCAGACAAAGTCGACCGTTGAGTGTCCATTTCTACGGGGAGTGTAGCGAGGGTCTTGTACCTCACGGCAAAGGATCTTCTTCTTCATCTTCCTCCCCCACCGGTAATTCCTCATTCCACCGTTGACAGTCACCCAATCGTGAACTAATGTTAATTCGGATGAAATTGCTCATAATAAAAATGGTTTTTGCAGCCCGGAAGGAATCCTTCGCTCCCATCTCAGGTTACCCCGGAGGAGAAAGTGGACTCCGTCCATTTTCTCCACACAGCAGTGGAAGTGAAAGCACCGTCATTCATGCCGACATTCCTTCACTCGTCTCCAACGGAGGACCCATCATGCACATCAATCCTAAAGTATGCGAAAGTATTCGCTGCGAATACGGAGCGTTGTGCGAAATGGGTGATGATGGCTATCCCCGATGTACTTGTCAAACCGACTGTGCTCATTCTCCTGGCCATTCCATCTGCGCTTCTGACCTCAAATTGTACGCAAACGAGTGTGAAATGAGACGAGAGGCGTGCCACAGGCAAACTGAACTTCGACCTCGTCCTATGGAACTGTGTGAAGGTTTGTACTCCTTATTTTGGAGAGCATACGGGAGTTTCAACACAGTAAAATTAATTATACGGTATGACTTTGTACTTTCTCACAGAAGTGGAAGTGAAGCCGTGTAACGGAGAAGAGCCCTTAAAACACGTGGAATCTGGAGAAGAACTGAACTGCGGTTCAGGGCCTCACAGGAACAATTGTCCCACAGGGAGTTTTTGCCACAAGGGACCTTCCTTTGCTAAGTGTTGCAAGAAGCGTAAGTAATGATGATGATACACACACTGCCGTAGTCTCTCTCTCTCTGTCTCTCTCACCAATTCTCACCAATGAAATGAATGCCACGATGAGTTGCAATTGCACCAGGAGAAATCCTAACTTCACCCCTCATTCACATTGCATTCCATTGGATGTTGGAAGTATATTCACATTCATTAAATTTATTCTTTGTGTACTACTAGTTATCAATTCAGCTTTATATTATGTAGACTTTTGAAATTAGCAGGGCTAAAAGTAATTGTTGCATAATTAAACGTGATCTCCATCACCTTCCTCGATATCATCCGTGTGTTCGTATCGTCTCAAGTACATGTCTTGCTCATCAGAGACCACGCCAAAATCTCCAGCATCCGTTGTCGCCTCTTCAAACTCGTCTTCTTTTTCGTCACTAGTGTCTTCGTGAGGAAGAAGGTCCTCTTGAGTCTCTTGAGCATCCCAAAAGTCTTCTACTTCCGACGAATAGCCAGCACCGCCAAGCTCCCCACCATCATCATCATTGTTGTAGCCTTTCTCCAACAAACTAGCCCCTTGAGACCGATTCTTGTCTCCCGTTTTCGGGGCAGTGGTGGTGGTGGTAGTCTCAGACAAAGTAGTCACACGTGGAGGAGTCATATCTGCAGTAGTTGTTGCTGTAGTGGTCAATTCGCTAATACTTCCCAAGATTCCAGTGAAAGGAAGACTCGACTTTCTTCCCACTCCACCGGCTTCTTCATTCGTTGTCGTATACTCCGTTGTTACATCTGAAATGTATGAGTCACTCTCAGAGTACCCAAGTTCCATGGACTCTCTACTCCGTTCCAAGTTGAGCCGGAATTTCTCAAAATTCTTTTGGAATTTCGCAACAAACTGGGACGTAGTAAATAAGGGTTCAGTTTTCAATATTAAAGATTCCCGATGGGATGTCGACATTTGGATTTCTCTGTCAATGTAATCATGAAGTCGCATCATTTGAGATGGATCAAGTTCTTCAGCTTTCACTTCCTTCTTTCTCTGAGCTTCTGCCTCAGCCGTGTTGTAGTTCCACGGTGCTGGAGTGTAGAATTCAGGCCTCAGTTCTTTCACTTGGGGAAGAAGCTTTTTCATTTTCGTGTAAAAGTCCGGATGTTGCGAAATTGAGCAGCCAACGAGGTTAAGACTCACCAAAGTGGGGCACATTACAAGCTGCTGGAAATTCTCCATCGTTTTAAGCGGATTGAAGGACAAATCCAAATGACACAGTTGCTGGAGGTAGGAGGCTTGGACGGGGAGCGTAATGTTATTCCCGGAAGCAATCAAAGTTCGTAAATTAGGGAAAGCAAATGTTCCATCAAGACTTCTGAGACCACATTTGGCCACCGAAAGAGTTTGTAATGAAGGCAAGTGACTTCCCAAATCCCTGAGGAAGTTGATCTCACTCCCATCTAAAACGAGACAAGTGAGGAGTGGCATCCGGTCGAGGATTTGTATTAGAGATTTCTGGTGTGGCCAAATCGGCGGTTTGTACTTCAGCTGAAGAGTACTTCCTTCCGGTCCTGGCATGTGGAGTGGTGGCTACAACCACACAAGGAAAAAGAATCTCACATGAAATATTCAACACTCCTGGTCATTCTTGTCCCAAGTCACGTTTTAAATCCACCAGGCCGTAACATTTCTTTATTGCTTTACCTTGTGAATCGACTTGACCCGGGTCACTTTCGCTAAATCCGATTTCCAACTCTCCACTGGCTTTTTGCTTTTGGGAGTCTCTCGTTTCTGGGGCAGAGTTGGTGTTCGAATTCCAGTGACGCCTCGGCTGCTGCAGCTTCTCTCGCTGAAGGAACTCTCAGCCGAGGAAAGTCGTCTGTACAGAACACCTGCTTCATCTGCCGTTCCTTCTTCGTCTCCTTCAGAAGTCTCCGGGAGAAAGTCCAAATTTTCTCGGACTTTCTGGTGTGCTGCTGCCAACTCGAATTCCTCTGCAGTCATCAGTTGTGTCGGTGGACGACTAGAAGATGAGGCGCTGGAGATTTGAGGCGAGGCTCGGGAACTTCGGAGAGGAATCCGTTGTTTCTGGATCGGAGGAAGTTCTGAGGGATTCACGAATTTACTCTTCTTTCCTTGAGGGTTTCTCTTGAGAGGGTCGACTTTGTTTCCCAGCAGAGGAAGAGACGCTGTAGGTTCGTATCTCATTAAGGCCTCCAATTGAGGACCCTTCTTTTCCAGCTCCGGAAGACTGTGGATGGAAGTCTGGTTCATTGAGTTGAAAGCTTTAGTGAGGTCCATAGGTTTCTTGTTCTTCAGAGCGAGACCTATTCGAGGTCCTGGAGTGAGTTCCTCTCTCGCCCGGGCTGAGTTCACCCGGGACTTTTTGCTGGACGAGGTGGCTCTGGGTTTTGGGGGTTTGGGGGGTTGGACGTTGTAGGAAGTGTAGACGTCGAATCCCCCGATGAGATTCTCTCCTTCCAACTCATTGAAAACTTCTTGGAGGTCGTGCAGAGCCTCGACTTTCCCACAGTCCCCTTCTTCATATTCTTTCTCGAAGATTCCTTCGATCTCTCCATCTGCGTCGGTGGTGGTAACGGTAGTTCCCCGATCTTCTGAATCTGTCGTTCCTGAAGTTCCCGTTCGGTCTAAACTGCCCGATGTTCCTGAAGCGAGTCTGTCGCGTGCTGAGCCACCTGCTAATTGAGGTGGGGCTGGTGATCGCCCATTGTTACGAGATGAAGTGTCTTTCGCTGATAAGTTAGAAGCCTCCCCAGTCTCTGTAGTTAGTCCAGAAGCGGAGTCTTCTGTATTTGGGTTAGTTGACATTTCTCTAATGATACGAAATTTACTGAAGGGAGGTGACTAATAAAAAGATCGACTGGGATTCCTACAGAACAAAAATCGTTCTTTTTGTAAAACTTTATCAAAATAGATAATTGGTGCATTGTTGTTTGGTATGTTACCCGTGACAATCCATCGTAGTTTATTATTGGCAATAAATACGTACGATTACTTAGGAGAGTTTGACTAGTTAGATTTCGAAAACGATGCACTAAAAAATAGATGCATCATCATTGATAATTTATTAACAGCAATATTAAAACTGTATTTTCAGCCGAAGAGCGTCCCACTCCACCTGCTCGACCAAAAGGAAAGCCATCCTCAAATTCCTCTCCTCTTCTCCCCAAGTCTCCTTCATCTCCGGCCTGTGAATCTTCCTTATTTGGTTGCTGTCCTGACGGAAGTAACCCAGCGTTGGGTCCAGACAACGCAGGATGCCCGTCCACATGTGGCTGCAATAAATTAGGCTCCATCCGAGAGACTTGCGATCCCGAGACGAAAGAATGTGACTGTCGACCCGGCGTTGGAGGACCCAAGTGCGATCGTTGTCTCCCCGGATTCTGGGGATTACCTCGGATTGTTGCCCAGGGTCATCAAGGCTGCATGGGTGAGCTGACTCTCGATCTCCCCTAATCAATTGACCGTAAACTACACACAGAATATTAACTTAATCCTGAGGCTACCCAAACACTTCTTCCCAAGTAATCCTTTCTTCCGCGTATTCTCTCCAACTAAACCCCAACCACCCTTTCCTTACACGCATCTCTCATTGTGAACTACACAGTTCATGTTCATATACATAAGCCACATCTTTCTTCCACCACCAACACATAACTTTCTCCCTTCTCTACATGATTAATGGATCTTTTTGTTGCATTCTTTGTGTGTGTGTAGCATGTGGCTGCTCCAAGTTTGGATCTGTTCGGGATGACTGTGAGCAGATGAGTGGACGATGTGTGGTGAGTAAAAGTTACACACTTGCATTTCCTCCTACAACTTCCTACTGCATTTCACTTGAGAATGTACAATTGATTACTTCACAAGAAGAAGAATTTTGCGACTTCTTCTTCCCCCGCATTCCTCCAACTTTCTCCCTTAATTCCACTTAAGGGTAACGAAGTAACTTAAGTTGGATGTGTTTATTCAGTGCAAACCGGGAGTGTTGGGACATAAATGTGACTCCTGCAGTGAAGGAGAATTCCTCGGGCCTTATGGCTGCACAAATGGTGAGTAGTCTTTGCCTTCTTTTTCCTTCGAGTGTTTATAAGACAATCTCTCCCTCTCGTTTAGTTTCTCCCATTGCAACTCTTGAGCCATGAAAATGCCCATTGGTTTGTCCATTTTGAGTCCATTTTTAACCGATTTCCGGGAATCCTGGTTGAGCTGGTTGAGTTGGAAAGACTATATAATGTGTATACCAGAGGGAATCTCTACGTTCATAGTTTATGGCGTGTTATTATTACACTGGGAACTCGTAGGAAGGAACTACTGTGGGGATGATTTCTCTCTTGGCTGGAGTTCTTAGTTCCTCGAAAGTTCTACGTTCTACCTCGTGAGCGTATTATTAAAGCCGAGTCTCATAGCTGTTTGTTAGAGTAATAATAAAAGTAATAATGGAATAATGAACGGGGCGAGTAGTGGAACCGGTCAGATGGGTTATTGGTTTTCATAAAGAACACAAACGCACTCACAAACAAACTTTCCCAAAGTATTTTCACAGAGTGAAAGGAGAACTCAAAGAGCTAAGGGATATATTGAAAGAAGAAGCTAAGAGAGCTGACCTCAAGAAAGAGATCCTTTTTGATTTGAGAGATGAACGACGAGTGGGTTCCCAAGCCACAAGCTGTGTGGTGTGTGTAAAGTGGCTCAAGATTACATCTTCTATAATAATAATACGATGTAATAGATTAGGTTTTCCAAAGGCTTTGGGCACTTTTTTCGAATATGATCCAATCAAGGCCTCCACCACCCGAGTACCAGACACACAGCCACACACACACACACACACACACACACTCCCACTCACTTTCTCCCATCCTCTCATGATCTTAAAAAGATTTCATAGAAAACATTTTTCATCCTCAAATCCTGTTCCTTTACAACGGACAATTGGGTCTTGTCCAGAGAGAAACTCTGAGTGGGCAGTCGAACGAACGATCTCTCTAAACTATTCCTTCTTGTAAGACTCTTTCCTACCTTTCCTCCTTTTCTGCTTGTATGGATTCCTAAGTTGTCTCTCTACAACTTTCTCTCCTTCCTTTCCATCATCCAAACATTTTTCAGTGCCTACGAAAACTCATTTTGAAAGAATGAAATTGTTGTTGTGCACCTTCACAATAAGATGAAACAAGATAAAATCACACGAGACTCTTGGTTTCATCATACCTATAGGCACTATCAGTCTCATAACTCTACTAAGCTATACAAACACTTCTAGATCCTAGAGCTCAATCCTTCTTCTAGTATTCTCTTATTTCTCCACAAGATGAAGATGAGATTGTGTATGTGAAGAGTATTTCATCTGAAGGTGTTTTTCTTCCAGATCCAACTAATCTTGGGAGATCGTGTGATGAAGTTGTGTGCACTTACGGAGCTGAGTGCGAGCAAGACGGAGATCGTGCTGGATGCATGTGCAACATAGTTTGTTCTGACATGACGGAAAATGAGGTGAGAGTCGTGACTGTATATGAGAAAGAGAGAAACGAGTAGATTCCATGTGGAAGTTATTTGTTCTTGATGGACAAAATGAATCTCAATTTTTTACGTCCATTAGGAGGTGTGTGCTTCAGATGGATTCACGTATGAGTCAGAATGCCTCGTTAGACTCCAATCTTGCAGGGATCAAAAGCCCATTTGGATGGTACACAAAGGCCCGTGTCCAGACTCAAGTAAGCTGCTGTCAAGAAGTATGGCTTTATAGAATTCGTTATAATTAACGGGGAAAAGAGTTTTACGAGAGGAGAAAGTCGGAGGCGAAACGAAAAAGGAGATTGATGAGAAACCGTGTGTGTGTGTGTTTTGTGGAAATCTCAGGCGAGTCTGATGGGACAGAAAACCCGATCAGGAGATGGACAGGAGTACATTTCTTCACGGAACCAGGAGACGATGGACTTGACATGGGGGACTTGGGTAAAAGTGAAATGTGGAAAGAACCCGGACAAGGGTTTGGTTCACCAGGCATGAAATCAACTCGACATCTGCCACCTCAATCCAAACATTCGGACAATTTGAACAGGAATTTTTTCAATTATCGATCTCCTACATCTGCTACCATTCAAGTATGCCTCCAATTGCACAACATCACACCATTTTATTTGTCCACTACAACTACTCATGAAACAAAAATGTCCCACACGAGTCGTTACACTTGTATTTCGTTGTTCTACAGATTCGTAGTTATCTCGGAGACTCATGCCAAGCCTCGTCGGATTGTATCACAGCCCACAGCGTGTGTCTCAGTGGTTGGTGCATCTGCCGAGAAGGCTTTTACGAAGACAGGGACAGGATTCAGTGCAACCCCATCCGTAAGCATAAAATACATCATACGTAACGTAATACACTCCATGTGTGTGTGGTTGTGTGGTTGTAGTCCACCACAGTTCATAGTTGATAAGTCTCTCCAACTTTCCCCATAAATCTTTGTTAAACTTGCCTACAATACTCTTCATTAGATTCGCATCTTCCTGGCCTAATAAGTTGCTCCAAAGGTTCGACTACCTCGTGTGAACCCAATGCCTCATGCTTCGATCACAAAAACGGATCCTTCTCGTGTGTCTGTCCACTCGCTCAAACTTCCCCAGGAGACAATTGCGACAAGAAAGGTGAGCTACCAAGAGAAAGTTATTTTTACTTTTGTTTGCCCAGATTACATCAATTTAATATCGAACACAAGTTTTTCCCCGATCCTGCGAAAAAGAGGAATGAATCGAAGCAGGTCCCAACTAATAAACGTAGTTCTGAATCGCTTTCTTGGTCAAATTATTAGATTATCCATCTCCATTTTTATCTGGACGGTCGACCATAAAACTCGGAAAATTGGCTGGCTACCACAAACTAAGCTTGGAACTGGAAATCACCCCATTTCTCAACTTGTCCCACGGAGTTCTTGTCTTCTCCTCTCAACATGCCAATGGCTCCGGCGATTTCTTTTCACTCGCATTAATTGATGGGTATAATCTCAATCGAATCCTTCGACTCACTTTTTATTACAAACTTTTATTTGATCGGCGTCTATCGAATAGCAAAAGCAATAATGATAAATGAAAGGTCTTTATTATGAGACCATATTAACGAGATTACTTTTCAAACTACGTCGCATGGCCTCACGAAAGAAATTAGCCCTCAAGAATAACAGAGCAGTAATAATAATCATTCCAAAATGACAATTTGATTTTGTGTGTGTAGCTTCGTTGAATTCCGCTACGATTTGGGTGACGGAGCAGCAATTCTTCGTTCCTCGAGTCGGGTCGTTTCCGGATCAAATTACCATATCACTGCTAAAAGATACAATCGGGATGGACTTTTGCGAGTCGATGGAGAGGAAGACGTAAAGGGAACTTCGCCAGGAGCGATGAAATCTCTTAATCTGGATCATGGTGGCTATATGGGATTTGTTCCTCTCAACTCTACAAAGTAAGACTCAAAGAAACTCAAACTCTGTTTTAGTAGTTTCCTCAGTAAAAGTCAAGTTATTTCTTTCCTGGCTCTCTTTAACGTGTGTTCCTGCTCGCTATTTTTGTCTCAGAATTTGGGAAACTGTTGGAACCTCTGAGGGGTTCGTAGGCTGCATTCACAAGTTGAAGGTTGGCAGACGTCCGATCGAGTTTGATGAGAAGGACCCTTTGATCAACTCCTTCCAAAAGATTTCCCAATGTCCCGTCGCAAGTCCAGTTCCAAGATTGACCACAACTCCCCTCTACATTCCCGTCGATGAGGAGGAGGAAGAAGTAATGGAGCAGCAACACAGTCGTAACAATAATGGAAAACAACATGGTCATGACAATCGTCACAACAGTAAACCATCCGGGGCTTCCGCAAACTACCACCACGAGAGTGAAAGCATTCGAAAGCACGGGGAAAGTGGTGGGAGTAATGCGAACGTCGTTCCCATCAATCCCGATGAGTTGGGTGGAACAGGAAGAAACTCGTGTGCTAAGAATCCTTGTCAGAATAACGGACTCTGTTGGAACGACCGGGGCAACCCGAAAGGATTCAAGTGTGTTTGTCATCCGGAATTTCACGGTAATAATCTCAAGACGATAACAAACGGAAGAAATTACTTCGTTTCGAAAGTTGTTTCCGGTTGTGGTGAAACTCATTTCCGGACGATGAGTTAAATGTTGGAATTGAAAAATGGGAAATCTCAAATCTCATTCGTTCTTTATTCTGTAGGGAATCGTTGCGAGACGAAGAGCTCTGTGATCAAAGAGACCGGAGCTATGTTGGACTTCAGAGGATTCTCCTACCTGGAAGTTCCAAAGATCGAGAATGGAGCGAGACATGTGTCCATTGAGATGTGGGTCATGATTCGAGCACCGGATGGACTCATCCTCTACAATGGACAGGAAATGGGAAAAGGAGATTTTGTCACTTTGGTCATCTCTCGGGGTCACATTCAGTTTTTGTTTGATCTCGGATCTGGATTAGCGAACTTAACGTAATATCAATACCACATATGTTCTACAGATTATCTCTTAACGTTTGCACATTATTCATATGAATTGTACTCGTTGTTTGTAACAGGTGGAGCACACCGTTAACCTTGAATAAATGGCATTGGATCTCCGCTCACAGGGAAGGTCGTGAGGGAAAGCTGCAAGTAGATGGATTATCACCTCAGACAATAAAATCACCTCCAACTCTCTCGGAACTCAATCTCGAGCTTCCTCTCTTCATTGGAGGAGTCAGGTACTTTCCTCACACAAAGCCAAATCGTACCACACAAACACATTGCGGACTCATTTCGAATTAACTTATTTACGAACCTCATTATTTTTGGTCTGGTGATGCAGTGATGTCAATATGGTGCACCGAGAACTTGGAATCCTCAACCCGTTCGATGGAGTGCTGCAGTACATTCGAGTTAATAATGAAACATACCACAGGGAAATTGCAGCTGCACTCAAAGAAAGGACGGTTCATCGTTACGAAGGTCCTCCCTGTGGAAGCAGCGTTTCCTTTCCCTGTGCCAACGGAGGCACTTGCTTCCCTCGGTAATTTAACCTCATTAACATTCTCCAAATAAAACTAAACACAAGCTTAACCTCATTTTGTGTCAGGTTGGAGTCATCCGTGTGTCTCTGTCCTCCCCAATACTCCGGAAAGTCCTGCGAAAAGCGTAAGTAATCAATTCAATTCAATTCTGGGGTAAAGTGATACACAGTTTCCGATTAAAAACCTCGAAATTCTTCACACTCCCTGCTGCAGGTAAAGAAGTCCCAGGCCCAGTTCGATTCGATGGACAAAACTATTTGAAATTCCCCAGAAAACTTCCAAAGCAGTAAGTTCGATTATTCTTTAATTAGCATCGGTTGAGTGAAATTAACAAAACTCTAACTGTGTCTCTCTCTTTCTTCTTTCTGCTGCCTTTTTGGAACTCCGTTCTTCTGACTGCCTCACTCTTTCTCGAATTATTTCTATTGCTCCTCTAATGGTGAATGATTAATCCCCATTTTACTAACCAGCGAGTCTTTCAATTTCTCAGAGTACGATGACTTTTACA
The DNA here is from genome assembly GCA_034696625.1 of Isotomurus palustris. Classification (NCBI taxonomy): domain Eukaryota; kingdom Metazoa; phylum Arthropoda; class Collembola; order Entomobryomorpha; family Isotomidae; genus Isotomurus; species Isotomurus palustris. Next base: position 4,267 of record JAQGAD010001114.1, on the reverse strand, counting down.
ATGATAACTTTGACTCACAACTGGACGAGTTCTTTGGGGAGTGGGATGCTCAAGGGGAAAGTTCGGAAGTTGAAGACGACAGTTCGCTCGAAGAGGACTTCGTAGACGACGATCAGGACTTTGTTCCCTTCGTTGAGCATGAAAATGAAGAGAGGTGGGCTAACGGCAAATAATAGGAGTGTCTTCGCTTCTAAAGCTTTCTAGAACTAAAGCAGATTTAATTAAACTAGTCTAGTTCATCATTCATCACTCCTACTAATATGAATATTCATTCTTTTAAAAATTGAGTTGGAAATGTGAAAGTATAACGAATGGAATGTTGTAGGGTGAAAGCTCAGAGACGGAATCGTCTCGAGATAGTCTTCCGTACGACGAATGAGGATAGTCCAGGCGTTCTCGTATGGACAGGAAGAAATCCTCGAGGAGAGAAGGGAATGCGTAAAGGGTACCTCGGAGTCTTCCTCGTGAACGGCTATCCCGAGCTTAGAGTAGATTTGGGTGCCAAAAATAAGCCACCACTTATAATAAAATCCAAGGTACGATGAGATATACACACACCAACGAGATAATCCCTACTTTCTTTAGAATGTTACTTAATCCGTCTCTTCTTTCGTCTCAGGTGAAAGTGACGGATGGACGGTGGCATCAAGTTCTCATCGCTAGGAGAAGGCGACTTATCGTGTTGCAAGTGGATGGGTCGACACCTCAGAGAGCCACTGCGCCTGCAGGAAGTAATGTCCTTGTATCCGATGGCCGATTTTGGATTGGTATTTATGACGCTTACATTATCTTATATTAATTTTATTTCGAGAGTAGTAGTATAGATTGTAAATAATTGCTGTACTGTTGTGGTGGTTTGCAGGAGGAGTTGCAGGGTCTGTCCTACCTGCAGACATTCCTGCAGTTTACCATCAAGGCTTCGTTGGGTGCGTCGATTTAGTACGGGTTGAGAAACGAAGACTGCCTCTATCTAAAATAGCTTACTCTAATGGAATACCATTTTGCGAAGATGATGAAGAGTAGATGTGTACAGGTAATCAATTATACCGTGTACGGTCGGATAGTGTACCTATCGCAGGATTCACATATTTTTATTACTTTTGCATTTCAGATCCAGCCGTCCTAATTAAGACAAACTGGAAGAGTGAATCCAAACAATAAGCGTACACTAGTACACTCAAACGCGTACTTAGGAATGCGCTATAAAAATTTCTGTAGAGTTTGTCCAAATGGATCGACACGATAATATATTACGATTACATTCGTATCTATTGGAATACATAGAATATTACCTACTTAATCGTACAAAGACTTTATCTCGATAATCATACATCAGAATGGATAAAAAATAGAAGTAACTTAATCTGTGTTGTTTCGAATTACAGGAATACATCACCATGAAAAGTTTATCATAATGTTGACCTACAGTTACAGTAGTAAACTCTCACATATTTGTACAATTTTATCTTGAGTCTTTAGATTTACACACATAAATACGTGAAATAAGAACAATCAATCAACAACAACCAGTTGATTAGAACTTAGGAAGACGACGAATAAAGTTAGCTTTATATATTTAACCCAAAGTATAAAACTTGAATGTATTAATAATAATTAGAGCTATTCACATCTTAAGATAGTAATGTCTAGTCTGTATATCGATTACTGTGCATGATGCCTCGCAGCTATTAATAATAAATATTATTATTGCCCATCTTATTTTCGTAATGTAAGAAGGAGAGAATAATAAAACATTACAAGTCTGCGCAAATCCCTGCCCAACTTTATAAAAATAGAAGAATGGAAATGTGAATATTAGAGCTTAAGTTACATTCTTTCCCCTAATCGTAGTAGGTGACTATTTTACTTGTAAAAACTGAATTCAACCGTATTCAGCAGTTTTCTTTATTTAATTACTCGTAAGTTTACCATATCTATGATATAATACTCATTTATACTTTAAAGATTAAAGAATGAAAGAGTGTAAAATGATAGTTGATTGTTAGAAAGCTGAGGAGTTCCTTCAGTAGGATTGAGTGTGTATTTTGTAATTTCAATTTAATAAATAAAAACATTTTTGTAGTAAATAAGTATTGTCTCTCGTTTTATTACTGGGTCTTCTTTTCAGTCGACTTGGAATTGGATTTACCGTTATTAGCACTACCTTGTTTTACTTTATTGGTAGCAGGTTTCTTGCGGTAGCAACAGAATCGAACAATTCGATATGTCAGGTAAATTGACAAAAAAGTAATGGCGAGTAAAACAAGGAGGACGTCAATTGAGTAATACTGAATGAACGATAAGTTCCTGGCTGGAGACTTCAGGTGATGAGCTCCATCGTGTCTCAAGACATATTCTATCCAGAACATGGCAGTGTCCAAGGAAGACAGGGGCTGATCTTTGAAAATTTTTGACGTTTTCCTAACATTATTCGTGTACCTGAAATTTTAAACAGTTTAAAGGTCAATATAATCGTTCTTTTTGCATGTTATACTCAGCTAATATAATATTATTTATTACTCTTTATCTTGAATCATCTTGTGTATGGCACTTTCCAAGGAGTCCTCAGTAAGTTCCAATATCTCAAGACTCTTGGCGAATCCCTTATTTACTGCTTGCTTGATATTTACATCTTGATCGACAAAAAATGGTATTCCCAGCATCGGAACGCCGTGATAAGCAGTTTCAAGAGTAGAAAAGAGTCCTCCATGGGAAATAAACAGTTTTATGTTCTTGTGACCTGGAAGAATAGCTCATGGTCAAAAGTCTGCAGCTTAGCCTTTGAAATACTTTAATCAGATTTTATAACCGAGAATGTCTTGCTGTGGCAGCCACGTCCCAATTCTTACGTTACTTGGTAAATCGGGCATTGTGTCGGTTTCCCATTTCCAAATAACTCGTTGCTTCAGTCGAGAAAAGACGTTGATGAACATTTTCCGAATCTTTTCTGGAAGAGTTGATCCTTTGACCACCGTTCCAAAGCTGAAGTAAATGAATCCATCCTTCGCCCCTCCCAGAAAGCTTTCCAGGTCCTATAAACACACGAAAACCGTTAGTCCTTTAAAAGAGAGAGTTTTAGGATATCAAGAGAAGAGCTCACCTTTGGTAGGGGCTCAGGGTTCCTTAGATGCAATCCTCCGACTTCCACTATACTAGGAAACAGTGGCCTCACTGTGGTCACAGCCAAATGGCTGTTACTCAAAAAGAGGCTGACATTTCTTTCAATTTCCATCATAGAAGGATAGTCTTGTCCTAAGTAGTGTCTGTAGATCTCTTCACTTGCTGGAGCAACAGAGAACCGATTAATCACGTCAAATAACCACACAAAAATACCGTTGGACAACCGTTCTCCAAAATTCATTTGGTCGGTGAAATTCATGAAAGGGTTTGGTACGAAAGACGAAGGCATTCTGAGTCCTGTGATTTCCGCCAGATTTCCACCCACGGGAAAGCTGCTCATCAAAACCAAAGGAGCTTGAAACTTCCATACTAAACCATCGAAGCAGTTATTAAGTCCTGCACTCATCAGTATCAAATCAAACGACTCTCTGTACAGAGCTTGGAACTCAGAGTGTTCATAAACTGTCCTGCATATGTCGTAGATGAAGTTGAAGTCAAAGGTAGCCCACCACATAAAAGGATGCTCCTTCTCAAACCGCCTTCCCTCTACAGGATCTTTCGTATTTGATTCGAAGTCACCGTAATCAAGTGGTTTTGTTACAACTATCTCCTTGAAGTTATTCATCTTCAGATTTGCATAAACGCTACCCACAAAAGTTACAGTGTGACCTCGGACGGCCAGTTCCTTCGCCAATGGAATGAACATCTGGTTTTCACTTTTCGTGGAGATCGGTGTGAGAACGAGGATCTTAGCTCCATCAACCCCGTTTGTATTAATAACGGCACTTATAAATATGATTAAAATCAACACAGTAAAATTCAGTTTGAGGTGCATTTTAAAGAAATCGAGGCAAAATACTGTGTAGCAAATCAAAAATTTTATTTTAACAACTTGCTGCCAACTGTAATGCTACAGCCGGTGAAATAAGCCACGCTTATTGAACCTCGATCGTGTCTACTGCGAAGAGATCACTCAGAATATTCAGATATATTAACTCCAGGTTAGACAAATATTGACTCGTTTTTAGTTGTCTCTCAGGGTTCAACGGTCAGAGACTCGAACAAATCAAATGAATAGATGAGATTATGGAATCCTCATTTCACAGCATCATCCTAATGAATACATAAAACTTTGTGAGTTTATTAT
>JAQGAD010001113.1:0-23369 GCA_034696625.1 Isotomurus palustris | reverse complement strand
AACTTTCTGTAGGTGTACACAATCAAGTGAAAAAAACCTTTTTCCACTTTTTCTCAGTAATTCTCACAGCCACAAACACAAACCGGTTTCCAATTTAACTCACTTCACTTTCCACTCCACTTTCTTCTCTCAATAGATCTTAACACGAAACCTACTCACGTTTAATTAATTACTTTGCAATCTAGATATGAATCCACGTAGTTTTCCACTTCTGTATGTCTCATATCTGCCTACTTAATTATTTATCTACAAGTTCTTGTCACTACTCCCGTTTCTAATTTTTATTACTTCACAAGAATCCTTTAGACTTTCTCTCCATTTAAGTCCTTGAAACTTCCACTAGAATTCTTCTTTTCGTACTCAAAGCAGAAAAGATTCGCAGAATTCACAAAATCACTCTCTCCACAGTTATTGATGGAACTGCGGATACGAAATAAATTTAATGTGTGTGAGAGAGACTCTGTCACTTCATTCCAAATTGAGAAATAGGAGCGAAGCTTTTTTATTCTTCTATCCAAGTAGAATAAAAAATCCCAGACCTACAACTGCTACTGCATCTCTGCCTGCGAAATACCTAAGACCAAGAAATTCTACTGACGTAAGGATAACAATAGGATGAAAAAGGTTTGTCGGCTAAATCAACACGTATCGAGTACACACACTCACTCTACATTGTAACTTTCTCCAGGTCGATCTCCTTTCCTCCTTCTACAATAGTGCCACTATGTTTAAAGTGGTAAATATATTTGAGAGGAATGCTTGACAGAGACAAAGTGAAGTGACAAAACACACACCTAAGATTTTTCGGTGGATTTCGGTGGAGTGAGTAGACGGTGAGAGATGCAGTGAGTGTGGGGTTAACGATGGGTACCTCAAGTGTCCCACGGTTGGAACGAGACTAAAGAACCCAACAGGGGAAAGGGTTGTGCAAGTTGGAAACTTTTCTTCCAACGTTCCAACCAACCACCTTCCCTACTGAGAGAGCTTTCTCCGCTTCCCTTCCATTCCCGTCCACTCCACCTAATAATACTATCTCTCCTTCCTTCAATACTACACAACCAACCTACAACCTACAAACTTACACTGTTACAGTTCAAACACTCCCTACTACTACTACACTACTACGTCTACATCTACTACTTCTACTACAGCAAGCCTTACTTCTATCCTATCTCGGCGTATTTTACAGCAGAGAAGCATAGCTTCCTACTTTCCTACTTTCCTACTGCTACAGTCAAGAAGCACCAGGGCATACATATCAATGCAATTCCTTCAACGTCCGCAGAACTCACGATATCTTTCTTGACTTGTTTTGCTTCCTAAATTGTTACAATGGAGGATCTCTCTCCTCTCCCGTCTACCTCTTCTCTCTCTCTCTCTCTCTCCTTATTAAAAACAAAACTCACAAACTGATGCAGAACCCAAAACTCCCTTTGCTTTCGTCTTCCAGCTTATTACGTAACTTGGAGGGCAGTCTGCGACACTCACAACTGGCCTTCTTACATTACTGTATGCGTTTGCATCTTCGAAATAGATATGTACAGTCCTCAAGTCATTATATGCACTCTCATCATGTTATTCGGGATTGAATCCTCTCTGTACTTTCCCTTCTGGCCAGTCTGGATAGCTGTGATCTCATGTAACAACTTTCTCCCAGAGTCATTTCATCCCACGTACGAGAGGGCTCAAATGTAATTCACGAGAAACAGCTTGAGTATCATTTGCGTTGGTACGTGAGGAAGCTGCGAGTAGGAGTGCTTATCACTCCGTTGGATGAGCAACACGGACGGAAAGACGTGTGCAGTAATAATAATATGCATACATCCATCTATATGCATACAAGTCAATATGTTTAGTAGAGCCCCGCTTTCTCCCAATTTCCTTGTGGGTGGCTCTTCGCTCTTTGAAGAAATAAATGGGAGAAAGCTGGAGATGCCGGAGAAGCGTCTTCTTTCTCGCCAAGAGTCCAGAGAGTAGAAAGTGGAATTGTGATGATACGAGATGATGGGATAAGTGCAAGGAGGGCCGGCAGTATTGAGTGTGTGGCATATTTCTCTTTGGCCGCCTTTCAACTTTCCACCAAAGGAACTAAACGAAGGAGGATCCCTCTGCTGCTGCCTCTCTGTTTCATCGCACAAAGAATTCCATTTGAATTGAGTAGGCCTTAAAGGAACGACGACGAGGACGACGACGAGGAATGAGGATAGCACTTGATAGCAGCAGCAGCAGCAGGGAAAGTCAAACCGACGGACCAACATCATCATCATCAACTCAGCTGGGTATTCTGAGTATTCTCGGTTCAGTCGGGGTTTTAAAAGGTTGACCTGCGCTCTTCCACAAAGCTACACTTTCCCTTATACACAAAATCTATTTTACTACACCAATGGCTTTGCAAAAATGTGCAAAAATGTGCAAAAATGTTCCTCAAAGTAAAAAGGCACACACACACATACTCAAATACACACATGCTGATTCCTCATTCCTCATATCGTTTCTTTCTTTTTGCAAACTCTTCACCACCCTTCCTTTATACACAAAATTACATGCATGGCCAATATTAGCCAATATGATGACTGCTGCCCTTTATGCATAGCGTAGGCATGTGTGTGTGAAATTGGCTTTCTTCTCCCCTTTCCTACAATCGAACACACACACACACACACAGAAAGAAAGAAAGGCAGCCTCATATATAAACGAAACACGGTGTATATAGCAGTTAGCAGGAGGAGCAGCTTTTGTCGTTGGTCTTTTGGTAGGGACTGCGTGAGTGTATTGTACATTGGACGTTGTTGGTGATGCAAACGGAGATAAAGAAGGTGCTCGTGGACACGCTACAAAGTCTTTTCGCAAACTTCTATCGGAGTTTTGCATGTCTCAGGTAGAAAGTATAAAGTGGGTAAGTCGCACACACGGATATGTTACATGCATAATAAATACGTGCTTAATATTGTGCTTTCACCAGACAGAAGTAGAGCACGAAGGAAGGAAGGAGGGCTGACATGCAGAAGCACCAGCCGCACTCCTTCTATTTTGCGATTCTGCCTGCCTGCCTGCTTACTCCAAGTCCAAGTTACTCCATGCCATTTGAGTGTTGTGCATGCATTCCTTTCCATAAAGGAAGGCAGACAGGGTGGGTCTGCTGATCTATCCCAAGTTTGTTCCCTTCATTCGTGCATGCATGCATGCCAGTCTCCCTATCTTTCTTTCTTTCTCTCAGTAGGCAAGTAGAAGTAGGCAAGTAGGCTGGGGAAACTAAATGGATATAAATCCTAAGCCAATCTTAAGATAAACTCGCCTCTTTTTACGAATTTCTCCACAAGATAACTCGAGTGGAATTTACCTTTTTCCCTACACAAATCTCTGCTACTTCCCTCTCTTCAATCCAAATGCCCATGCATGCACACATACAACATATTTCTACACAATTTCAACTACTCCAAAATTCAATCCTATCAAATTGGCTAACGGTTTCTCTACTCTGCTTTACTTTCTCCCACTGCTTCACTCTCTCTCTCTCTTCATTATTGACTACCACGGAATTTATTCCTAGAATCATAAATATATATTTACACACACAAACTACAAGTCCAAGTCTTATCTTGACCAATTTCAAATTCCATATATATTCGTCCCTCGTATTAAATTACTAGGCCCGCTTTCTCTCTCTTTCTCTCTCTCTCTCTCTCTAACTAACTAGAATAATACATAAAACACTCTAGAATATTTATGAACCTTTTCCCAACTAAATCAAATCACTCTCTGTGTATCTGCATCAACAATGTATGCAATTTGTGATTTACACTCTTCTTCTCTTCTATCGTTTAATGTACACGGTGATTGTGAAAGTATGAAGAATGAAGAATGACGCAAACACACACACACACACAAACATACATTTACATTTCCTCCACTTCAATTTGTTTACGGAATAATACATAAGGGAAAGAAGAGAGAACCTTAGCCCGCTTTTCTAGCTTTCATAAGTATTTTCCCCAATAAAACAGATATACGAAATACATAAATATTTTCTTATCCACCAAATTCCAATTTCCTGAAGCAAAAAGCCTCACACAGATTCACAACTTCTAAGAATCTACCCTATAAATAACATATACTAGTTAATAGTTAAATAAATCACAATTGTTTACTCCGTATTTCTCCGTATCTCACATTCCCACATGATTTCCCCAAGAAATCTAACCTTTTGAAAATCAAACACTAAACTAACTAAAATAAGAATTGCCCAAAGCACCTCAAGACATCAAGGCCGACTGACGTAAAAGAATAAAGAATCAAGAATGAGTCACCTTCATAAAGTATTTCTAAATTTCTATCCCAATTTTTCCCTTGCAGCTCCCAGCTCACCAGTTATTCACAATAAAGTTACACGTTGATTGAACACTGGTGAAGTCCAAAGGATTAAAAAGTAAAACTTGCAATGAAAACTTAAGGAGAAAAAGCAACTTTTTCTAACAAAGTTTAGGCTAATGTTAACAAAGCATTATTGCTACTTACGACTACATACTACACACATAGAGAGACAGGAGACACACAGGGGAAAGTTCCAACTTCCAACTTCCAACTTTTGGTGTCTCTCTAGACTCGCTACCTTTCCCCACCGTCATCCTCCGTACTTCGTAGTCAGTCACACAAGAACAAGAAGATGTTCGAAAACACTTGCAGATGAACAATAATGTGAGCTGTCTTCGCTTCATTCCCTCTTTTCCCCTTTAGTTGACACGCAGGGCTCTTCAGTAGCGTTGCAAAGACTTCAGGGAGTTTTATACGTCTCCCTGTTAGAAAACACATTTCTGTTTTCTTCACAAGTACGGTAAATCATTCAAGAGAACACTTTCCCCTCTTTACTTAAACTTTAAGCTCATCACTTCCTTTTCTTACTTTCCTTCCAGTCCAAATCTCAAAATCAACCTGCAAAATAACCTACCAGAAACTGTGTTGAGTGATAAAATCCCTTACACTCTTCTTTCTCTAATGAGATAACTGTTTCATCAGCTCCGAAAAAACTCACTGTGTATATGCAAGGACAGGAGTGTAATGTGAATGTGTATGTATTGTTGTTCACAGTGACTTAGCCTGTGGGTAGCCTAGTAGGCTGACAAAATGCTCATTACTTAAATACAAACAACACATCCTTCTTAGAACTCCCCTGCAACATTCCTCCTCTGGTCATACTCATCATAACACTAAAGATGTGAATATTTTATGTCTCCCTTCCCTCGCAGTTTGTCAACAAGAAGGTATTTTAATCCAAACAATGAAACAATTGTGTACGCAAGAACAACATTCTTTAATTCAACACATTTTAATAACCTCGCGAAGTCCCGCATCTCCTCAGCAGAAGCTTACAGGGAGTTCAAATTCCTAATTTGAATGCAGCACTTTCATCCGTCCACAATCCACACTCATTCACTTGTACGGTAAAAGAAGAGGAACGTTGCACTTTTTAATTAAAACCAGTCTCGAGTCCGTCTTATGATTCGTGGGGACGTGAGTAAACTGTCACTGTGCATCGCTCAGCAGAGTATACAGAAGCAGTAAAAAGGATAAAGCAGGTCTGGACTTCTGGATAGCAGCTGCAGATTACATAAGTCTTGTGTAGTTACAGTTAAGTAAGAACTTGGCTGAAATATGACTAGTTTAAACAAAGCACAACTATCGCACAATATTGTCTAGAAGAACTCAAAGATTTTTAAGCGCCTAGGATTCTTGTCTTAAACTAAAGCAGAAATCACCAACTCCTTCAACAATATGTCTACACTACCAGTCGTAATTTAAGTCGGATTGCTACATGTATTAATTAGTAGAGATTTTGTGATTGCTTGCAAACAACTACACATACTTATTCATACCTACCTGCTTTCATACATTCGTACACTCATACATTCGGCTTACATAAGAAGAGAAAACACACACATACACACACACAGCTACTTTTTTAATCTTCCAAACAGACCATAAGTAATTTCCATCTGTAGCCATGATTAATTCCGGAAGAATAAGGACGGATTTAATTTACTTGTGCCATGTTTCCAGTCTACACACACGTCACGTCCTGAGTGAATGTGAATGTGTAAACTATATCTTAGCTCTCCTCTAACACTGCTACATACTACATCTCGTACACATAATGAGACGTGAGTTCCAACGATAGGAGTTCCACTCAATTTCCTAAATAGAACTGGTTAAAGTACTAGTCCCTTTATGACCTCAAACAGTCTTGAGTCTACCCATAGTCTCTCCTTCCCTCCAGCAGCATTACAAAATACTGAAACTACAGCAGGGCACACAAAATAATTCTCCCTCCTTGTCTTCCACATCCGTAGACATCTCCACAGTCGACAATACAGTTGGAAAGGAGATCTCTAAGCAATATTGCCCTGTTGCACAAGAAGAGATGTCCTACAAGATCCATGAATGTTCGAGTAAAATACGAAAGAGACTCTGTTCGCCTCTCCAGTCTGTGTGAAGGTAGAAAGTAGGAAGAAAGCATTAAGCAGGTCAGGTTGCATTTCCCATCGCCGTTCAACACTCTGAAGACTCAAAGTAAAGTATAATAGAGAAGGAGAAGAAGGAGGAAGGCTCTCTTTCTCTTTCGGAGTATTCTCATCTCACCAGGCGAAAAACATACTTTCACTCGAGGAGGCAGTTTTATTCCCAAAATCCGTAATGTTCGTAAGTGCTGTAAGTAGTTCCTCGTCTTTCGTCATCCGTGTTTTTATGTCCCCATTCCTATTACTCTTTAAATGTACACCTGAAACTACTAATACAAAAGGCCAAAAGAGAAAGTATTAAGACTTATTTCACTTTGAATTTCAACCTTATTCCTTCTATCCTTCTGCTTTGAGACTTCAGCAAAGCAACGTACATAACACGCTCACTCTCACTCCTATGCATTATATCATATACATACATTATTACACTCCCTGTACATTCAACATTCAACGAGCCAGCCATTCAAACACAATGTGAAAGCACCACAGGGTTATTCGCGAGCAAATGTGTACGTGAGATTCTTTAAAAAAGAACGGGAATGAGAATCCATTTTCTTCTCTCGACAATCTTCTACATTATTCAGGACTAAGACATATCTAAGGGAGAGAGAGAGAGAGAGAGATCCTTTTACAACCTCCAGAATCTCTAGTCCTCCATTTTTACCTGTTCAAAGAGAAAAAGCAAGCCAACTGGGAAAGGCAGCAGCAGGCTGGATGCTTCTTCGCCTGAGAGCAACCAGACTCTCTCTACTCTCTCTACAACCAACCATTATTCTCTTGGGAACTCAGGTTTTTCAAAAACTTACTTGTCAATACAACAACAACCTTTCGTGATCCTCAGATGCTCTTCACTCACCTGAAAAACTTATCCCCGCTTTCTCCATCTCATAACAACGAAGGATTTATTAGACATGCTCTCTTTATTCTCTTCCTTCCTCCTTATTGTCCTTTTCCTTATTGATCTCTCATCTTTAGTCATTTAGCAGACAGAGATTCACAAAGCACACGCAAATCTCCCTATATTCATCACCATATAAATCTAGCATCATTTCCTACATCACTTTCTCCCATATCCAAAATAACTATCTCTCTCTCTCTCTCAATCAATCTTCCAAATGAATAAATGGGAAATGGAAATCCCAAAAATTCCATAATAAGTTGACAGATCTCTCTCACAATGTGACAAGAAAGAGATGCATACATAAATAGTAATAACTTCCTTCCCGAGAAAACCGAATCGGTGGAAGATGTAAGCCTACACTACCCGGAAAATGAAATATTTATCTTGACTACCAGATCAAAGGAAGGTAGACAGGTGAGGTCAAATATTTCTCAAGATATATGTGAACCAGATATAATTACGCTGCTGACATAGCCACACACACACACACACACACACACTTATGTAACAACCCTGTGTATATAATCTTCCTTCATATTTAAATGCATAAGCGTCTCGTATCGTCGCATCTCTCAAGTCTCAAAGATCGCAACTAAAGTGGTTTTTGACGGTCGACGGTGGTCCCGAGGCTAAAAATGTTTTCGGATCATTTTATTCACGGCTGACTGGTAGACTCAATTGAATATTTCATTGAGGTGGAAGGACTGTATGAAAGTTAAGTTATTTCTTGGCTTCCTTCTTCCTCCACCAAAAGAAGATGAAGTAAGTTGCCTTCTCTCCCACAAGAATCACCACCACCAACAGAATTGACTTGAGAAATGGGAAAGTTGATCTCACACACACGTTCCTTCTTCATTCCCTTTATAATAATAACCTTCGAGACTTATTGTGTGTGTGTGTGTCTACACAATTGTAGTTATTCTTGATTCTTGATATTTCAACCTCCAGACTTCCTTCTACTCCTCAGCACATCCTCCCAATCTCTATTTATACTTTTCTCCCATCTATCCACACTCCCTTTCTCCACTAAATTCCAAACCCCATCGGCCACTCGCTTTCTCCACTTTCTCCTCACACAACCCCAAACCTCTCTAGTCTACTTTCACATTCCCAAACTTATTTTATGCTTCACCGGAAACTGAAATTCACTCTAGAAATAATAAACACGGATTGGTTTAAGTAAGAAGATGAGTTTTGATTAAAAATGGATGAAACTTTCTCCATGCTGAAGCTTGCTGCTAGACTGGATTCTAGGCTTTCTGGGTTTCTAAATTCTACTAGTAGGAGTTCCCTGTTATCTCAACCTTAATTAGTAAGTTAGGCATATACACGTAGAAATTCATGGGGTCTTAAGTTTGCAGAGGTGTGAAAGCCCCAGCACCACGAACGCCACTTTCCTCCACAAAGTTTGTCCTTTTATTACAAAGTTTCTTCTTCAAGTGTACACCGAGGTGCACTTTGAGGTGGTTTCTGGTTTCAACTTTCACTCGTTATGCTGCTTCCCTCACAACTTTCTCCCGTCTGTCTAATGTCTAATCCTTAAAGTACGGTTGGAAGGAGGAGGGTCACATGCATTAATCAACGAAAGAAGCTGATGCATGATACATACACAGGAATATGCTTGCGTTGAGGGAGATTCTAAGATAGATTCTAAGAATTCTAATGATGCTCGTAAGATTCTAAGATAGATGCGTGGAGGTTCAAATTATTTAAACATTCTTCCTCGTGGTTATTGCTTTAGTAAGAGAGTCCTTATGGAGAAAGCGAATGATGAGGAAGCTCATAAAGCATGCAACTTTCATAAAGGCTGGCGGGCAGGCAGGCCGGAATTCCCGAATTTTAGGAATTTCCTTGTCTACTGACTCCCATTTGTAACTTACCTGCCTACAAACTACACAGAATACACAGAACCGTTGAAACTGTGAGAAGGTGGGAAGAGACACTCTAGCTGAAGGAATGACAAGCCGATTAAGTAGACTTTGACCGACTCCCGTCTGTTCTCCTGTCAATTTGAAACCTTCACAGCACCAGAATCGGCTAAATGCATAAATGGTTTCTCATTTCGGATATTTGGATTTCAATTTGGGAGAAAGTGACTTGCCTAAAAGGAAATTGGCGAATGTGAGATCTTCATAAATTTTCAACTTCATCGACCCTTCCCTTTCCACATTTAACGATTCTATTACTAGTAAAGGTGGGCTCATATTCCCAGAAGGCTGACAAGGATGTCAAATTGAGCCTTATAAATTTGCATATCCACTTCCACCAACGACTAAACACCAACTACCCTACTCTTCTACCAATAACAGATGAATAATATCACAGCTTACTGATTCGAATGACCTGGTCGATCCAAAAGGACACACATTTACTTTTCCACGTATCGATCCGCCTCTTGAATTGTCACGTTTCACTAAATCCCTCTTCGTTCATCGTTCATACATCGAAATAAAACTTCCTCCAGGTATCGAATCGACATGTACCTGATCAATATTATAGTCTTCTCCAAACATCCAACATTGCTTTACCGCTTTTACTTCAATGGAATTACATGAAATCTTATGCAAATAGAGGTGAAAAGGATGCCAAACTAGTTTATTCCTCGTCACACAGCTTTCCGGCTCCAGGCTGGATTGACATCGAATGTCGAAGAGACACAAGTCACACCAAAACTGACAAAATATGAAATGGAACAATCCTTTGACTTTGATATGGGAAACAGACGGAAGAACTAATAGGAGAAGAACCCAAAATGTTTTCTTCCTTTTAATAAAATAACACAGTTTATAACAAAAATGCTAGTGAATACAATTTACTAAATTTAGAAGGATACATCTCACTTTCAAATTCAATACTGAGTTACTGAGAGACTCAATGTTTGCATAGTTTAGTAAAGTGAAGTCTACAAAAATAACTACTGGTAAATATTTTAAAACCTCAAATAATTCTTCTGTAAAGCTTAAAATGCACCACGCGTTATTGCTGGATTGTCTGCTTTTCCACCAACTTCTTGAACATCCCATTATGGATTGTCATTAAGTCTTCGTACGTCCCGATTTCTGCGAACTTCCCATCGCTCAGAACAGCAATTCTATCTGCAAACAAAAATGAACCATGTGACATGTGAGACAAAACTTTTCTTGAAAAATATAATGCCACTACAACATGACATGACACAAGACACAACTAACTACAACGAATACAATCTTGCATCTTAAATGGATTCGTTTATGTTATAAACTTGTTGGCTATAAGTAAGCTTCTTTCACTAAGCCCTGGCGCATCGAAGGATCCAAAATCATATTATTGTGCAGTGACACATACGACTAGACACACACTACCAGAAATTATCCCATTAACTTACCAGCATTTCTAATGGTTGAGAGCCGATGGGCAATCGTGATGACTGTGCGATTTTTGGCAACTCTCTCTAAGGCTTCTTGGACCAAATGTTCACTCTCAGCATCCAAAGCACTGCCAAAGTATTTAATTATTTAAATTAAATCAGATCAATAGCGTGAAGTGCACGAAGCAGAAGACTACAAGACTTAAGTCACCACACTTAATGCTTATATCCTTTACGTACCTCGTGGCTTCGTCAAACAACAAAATCCTTGGGTTCTGCAATAAAAGAATGCAATGACGTGTACACATTCTTATGAACCAGAAAAAAAACCTTGAGACTAATCGATAAGCTAGTCAGTATCTATGTAGTAAATATCTAGTGTACTTATACAACCAACCTTAATCAATGCCCTGGCAATGGCAATCCGCTGACGTTGACCACCCGACAACATGACACCCCGTTCTCCCACAACTGTGTCATACCGCTGGGGGAACTTCATTATGAAGTCCAACGCATTCGCCTCCATTACAACTTCCTCCAGTCTTTCTTGGCTAACTTTTTCAGGATTTGGTGCTCCATATAAGATGTTATCTTTTATTGAGCACGAAAACAGCACAGGCTCTTGGCTCACAGTCCCAATCTGTTGCCGCAACCAATGAGGGTCTAATTGTGAAATGTTTATTCCGTCGATACATATACTGCCGGATGTTGGGTTGTAGAATCTCAGCAGCAGGGAAGCCAACGTAGACTTTCCTGATCCACTTTGCCCAACTATCGCCAACACTGTGCCAGCAGGAATGTCCAAATTAACATTGTTAAATATTGGAGCGTCGACTCTAGTCGGGTAGGAAAATGACACGTTTTTTAGCTGAATATTTCCAATCAGCCCACTTGCTGGAATTATGCCTCCTGGAAATCAAAATTAATAAATATTACAATTTTGAAAAGTTACATCACATCTGCTGCGCACACATGAAAAGTAACAGTTAAACAATTTGCGTACCTGTCAATGGAATGGAAGGTTGCCTATCGATAATTTCCCATAATCGCGTTGAAGCACCAAGTCCTTTCATCATTTCCGAGTAGAACGTGCTCAATCCACCCAAAGCTATTCCAACGTAAGCAGCATACAGCAAAAATGAAGATAAAGCGCCAACCGTAATAGTATTATCGCTGACCATTCCTCCTCCATAATAGAGTACTGATAAAATTATGAAATTTCCACTCAGGCCCGTCTGCATTGAGTTAGAAATAGAACAAAATTAGGTTCATTCATGAGATTTTAATTCTGACAGGTTTACTGCCAACGTTTACAAAGCTCCTGTGATACTTGCCATTCCAAAGAATATTCCGCGAGCCAACGACTCTTTGTACGCAAGAGAGAGCACATCATGAATCCGTTCTGAGTAAGTCTTATTCTCTAGACCTTCTTGACTGAAGGCTCGAACTGTTCGAATACTGGAGATTCTTTCCTCCGCAACTTGAGTGGCTGATGCTAAACTATCCTGAACTTTCTTCGTTATTTTACGCACGTAGCGTCCGTAGCTTATCGCCATTAACGCCACAGGGGGAACAACGCTCAAACCAACAACAGCTAACTTGGGAGACACGTATATCTGCAACGATTATAAAATTATTAATAAAGGACCAGCGTCTAGTCTAAAGTCTATCTACGTAATTTCCGGGAATAGAAGTCACTTACCATCATTCCTACGCCGGCAGTTACCATACATGTTGACCTCAACCCGTCGGAAATGTTCATTGTGACGGACTGGCTGACTAGGGAGGTGTCTGCAGACAACCGATTGATGAGTTCTCCAGTTTTATTTTTATCGAAGAACGCAATGTCTTGTCGGAGAATTGCAGAGAAAACAGATGTTCGCATTTTATTGGTTATTCGCTGTCCTGCAAAATCATAATAAAAATGTATCATGTCATACCTCAATACAAAATTCACGTTGGGATTCAATAATCACAAATAGCAAAGATTTACTGGAATTGTAGCAATAACTCATACCTGACATTTGCATAAGATAAACTCTTCCGAAATTGCAGACAGCTCCTATTAGAAATACGCCTAAAAGGCCTAAGCACAAAGTATTTAAATTCTTCTTCGTCTCCGCAACGTCTTGTCCCGTATAAATAATATCGATGACTTTTCCAAAGCAAAACGGAATTGTCATCGTCACTGCACTCGAAATAATCAATAAAGCGATAGCACCTGAAAGGAAATTGGTTGATGATTATTAGTTTGTAATAAAACAGGATTAATATCAGCTACACCGCCGTAAGGCCTAACTTACCCGTAAGTGTCCCCTTTTCACTCTTAGCAAGTCCCACTAATCTCCTGAATTCTTTTTTAGATGGTTTTGGACGAATCGATTCTTGCGATTCAGCAGGTTTCATTTCCGATTTGGTTCGTTTAAATGCTGAAGTGAAGATGCTCCTACTTCCTCTGAATAGTTGTCTAAATATTAAAACACCGGAGCTCGGGCTTTCCAAAGCTTTCCTTCCGTTGCTGCACACATTACTTCCTATCCTTGACGACAAACAAATCATCCGCAAACGGAGCGCTGAGGAAGAAGCGTTGCATTCCTGAAGTAGCAGAGGACTCCGGAAAAGTATTCCTCGCGTGCTTCCCAGTCCTCCACTAATGACCCCAAACCCTCGTCTTCGTAAATGATTTAAACTTAACAAACTCGACATCACTGTGAATTAAACCGAAACTAACTCCAAAAGTAGTATCACCAGACATCAGCATTTGACACGGAGTGTGCTGTAATCATCGATCATTCTCTGTAATTACACAAATACAAAAGTCTTTCAGAATAGAACCTACATAAATATTATTTTTGAGTTTGTCACTAACCTATTGGGATGTCCGTAACCTCCTCAAAATAAGAACAACTTTCTTCCCATCGCTTTTTAGCAGCTTGATGAATTGATGAACCAAAGATCAATGCATCAACAATTTCTACACAGCACCGAATTCTGCAAAATCAAACATTTAATTTCAACTACCTTCAATCATATCTACCCCAATTTGCAATAAATCTTAAACTCAATAAATCAACTAAGTCTCAGATATCAGTCAATCTACCAATACTACAAAAGAAACTATATCGCAAACAATAAATTAAATACAAAGAAAACCACCTGAACTCACCGTTTCAATTTCTTGATAACCTCACTCTACACCAGCACCTTTTAATGATAACTTATTAATTATTTAATTTAACTATAATTTACCACCAGCCCTGATAAATTATGTAACAGTGTAATTAAATTGCTCGATACTTTTTTACACTTGCACACTTTCATCCACCTACAAAAAGATGGGCAATTTGAATTCCTCAATTTTCGCGGGTTTTCTCATAAGGGAAACCTTCTCTCCCTTTCACCGTTGTCTCCTTCATCTTCATCCATCGCGTCTTCTCAACTTTCTCCCGTAATAAAACTTTTTCGAAACCTTTGCATTTTTATTAAAATTTCGAAACATGCAACCTGTGTACATAATAAAATTTCTTAAATAATCAACCACACCCCTTTTTGCTATGAGATACCTACGGTATAATACTTAATTTTAAGCTGAATAAACCCCGCAAAGTCACAGATATCAATCAATCAATTTGTCATCAATAAGAAATAAGACTTCAATCCGCGGATTCAGCCATCCTATCCGATTCTCAGGATTATTGCACATGTATTGGTTTATTCATACAAACACATGTCTTACACCTCCAAGCTGCTGCACACGGATGCTAAAAACAATAAGTTGGAACCAGCAGTTTATCCCTTCAAAGCAAAGTGATAAATCGGATGGGACATTTATTTACTCGGTGTTTCATGAGGTAGAATATCCCAAGGAATACTTGGCTGGAGGTTGCTTATGCATAGTAAAGTGGGAGAAAGTAGAGAGAACATAAATTATGCATAAGAGCCAGAGGAAAGTTCCTCGAGAGCTGCACACAAGGCGATTTTGGTCCTATATACTCCTGTCCTGACTTTTTACACTTTACTTGTTGTTTAGTGAAGTGGGTTGTTGTTTGTTGTCCGTGAATGATTATGAAAGAGATTTCAGGAGATGAATGTTAAAGGGAGGTTCCTCAAGTGTCTCTGTCGGTGGTGGTCGACGATGAAGGGGAATGGCGTGAGAAATTAAAACACTGCAGAAGACTCCTCCACGCGTGGCAAATAACACGGGAGGAACGCTTGTGCACAGAATCTCAGAAATAAACGCGGGTCCTTCTCACCAAAAACCCAGTTCACTTCCGACTTTCCTCGCCCAAACTTCATCTCTCTCCTTCCTACTTTCACCATTCCACCATTCCATACGTTGCATTCTTTTTTTAATCACATCAACACAGTATGCTTTTGAAACAGCTCAATCTGTACAATTCATAAAACAATGCTATTACTTAACTCAAAATCGGTCTAGTAACTGGGTTCTGATAGATTTTCTTTATCATTATGATTCCATAAATCATAAATGTGTCAACTATGAGCTGGAAGAAACAAATCGGCAAGCGGAACGACGATATTATGAAATTATGATTGCATTTTAGCAGAAGCTCTTGTTAAATAAAATAAAATGTCCCTCATAATTACTATTTTGATGAGTTAAGTCAGTGAAGTTAGACTTACATTCGACGGGGTGGTTTTGGAAGTGTGGAGTCAGGTGGGAATTAGGGAAGACAAGCGTAGAAGTATTTTGATCATTTTATTATTTATTTTTTAGTAGTCAATAATGAACTAAATCAACACCTACGCAATATAAACTAACAACTTAAATATTCGCATTTTCTAAAGATAACCAATTGGCCTTAATTGCTAGAAAATTATTAAGTTTACTAAGAAATTCAAAAGTCAAATATGACAAACAATACATACTCCAAGTCACACCACTCCACATCTGTTAAGAATTAAGAATGTGTAGCCAGTCATCGGACAATTAGTTTCTAAAACAAATTGATTTCATAATGACATTAAGCAACAATCTTGATGTGGGTTTGTGCCCAGAATACTAATTCGAATAAAGGTTAGAGCAATCAAAGAGAAAGGACTGAGGCAGGAGATGGAGGAGTGGAAATAACGGGTCAGAGTGTATGTGGGTGATATATGTCATGAAATAATAATAGCCATCGTTTACTCACTCCTTTCATTTCATATATATCCTTCTCGTGTTTCAGCAGAAGCAGAGCGCTTTGGATTTGTTGAATAAAAGGGAAAGTTTTCCAGCTTGAATAAAGAAGAATACTTTCCACTGAGAAATTCCATCCCTCCTTTTCCCTTTAAGAAACAACCACAAGATTCACAAGATTCACAAGATTCACAAGTTCAAGAAAGTCTGCTATGCTTTCACGAATACATATTCTTCTCTCTCTCTCTCTTGTAATGCAACCACCCAAAAGTCTTCCTTCCTTAACAGAGAGAGAGAGAGAGAGAGAGAGTAGACCCAAAGTATTAAGCATATATAGTTCAGCTTTCTTTACTTGTAAAGTAAGTGTGGTGGCCGTGTAGGAAGCAAAGGCAAAAGTATATAACCGTGTGAGTGAGTGAGACGGAGGATCGATACTTTCTCCATCATAGTCAACTCAAATTCGTGTATTCAAGAGAAACACTACAGGCCGAGTAACTCCATAAGTATCGCCTGTGTATATCCATCCTTAAACCACCTACCACCATACCAGTCTCTCCAGTCTCTCCAGTAATGTGTAGTTTTACTTTCCTTCCCGAAATGTTACCTACACTTCCACCGTCTACTTCAATCGTACTTGCTCTCTTTCTCCGAATTCCATTCCACCAGCAACCAGCAATATATACTCCATTCGTCCTCAACACGAGATCACACAGCCCTCCGAGACTCAGGCACACAAAACTTGTCTTGCATGCGAAGCTTCCCATTATTGAATTCAAGACACCAAATACCTGTTCTTTCTAGTTCTTAGGCACTTCACTTTCCCCACTCTGATCTCTTCTATCTAACTCACTACTTACACACACACACATACATAAACACAGGCAGGCCTTTCTCCTCAGTTGAAAGTTCACAAGGAACTCCACTTCTTCAATTCTTTCACGAATTATTGGCTCTAACGACAAAATGAAATGCTATAAAAGCAAAACGCATTGGTCACACAATTTATCCCAGTAGAGAATTTATATTCCTTCGTCCCAAACTTTCATCTATCGTGAACTAACTTACTTTACTTACTAACAACATTACCATCGTTCGTGTCCTTTGAATTCCTTAATATGCAGTAACTCTTTTTCTAACACTATTTGTTACTTAACTATCCACCTATTCTTTCGTAATTTGCCTCAGCCCAATGTTCCAATTTTTATCTAATAAGATTTGCACATCGTAAACTTATATAACAAAATCAATTTCCCTTTATTGCGGTTACATGTTTTATATGCGCCTGTATAGTTTATGACTACGACTACGACACACTGAAATATAATTTTGTCACACGATCAACACTATTCTTGATTATTTGCATTTGCATTTGCACACGAACAAATAGAAAGGCAAGTCAGGCTGCCATCCACAAAAATACACACACACAGAGAAAGAGATTGATAAGAAATCATTCAAAAACACACATACGATGTACGAAGTATAAAATACATCTTGAGCTTGAAAGCAGAGTCTATAGGAAGACGACAGGCATTGAAGTTATGCTGCCATGAAAGTTTAGAATCTGTAGAAATTTGCTTTGAGTGCCAGTCAGTCAGAAAATAAATTCAGATCCACAAGGACCAAGAAACACCCGACATATTTCACTTTAGTGCAGTTCACTTCACATCATCTCTTTCCCTTCTTTTTATATTTTTTCCTCCTTCCGTATTTGTTCTTATGCAACCCTCAACACCAAAGAAACCCGTGTGCAGTCTCCCTGCTCCGTTCCGATGTTCTGAATCTTTTCAAATAGCGCATTACACCGTGTACAACTTTATAAATATTTCCTTTCCTGGTTTCACTTGACTGTTATGTGAATCCCATTACCATTATTAGTAAGCTAGGTGATATTTTCGAAATGTAAGGATTCTTCTAGACAAAAAACACTCCGACTGGCTCAGCACACCACCAGCAGACTCGTAGACCTTAGCAGCATAACATTAAAACATAACACAACTCCACGATGAACACTGCTGACAACGCGTGTAAAAAGTAAAATACAAAGAGAGCTGAGAAGTTGCTGGAAATAAAATGATTCTCACTTATTTCCCTTGTTTCTTTTTACTCCGACTTGAGAATCAGAGTGAACTACATTCACATTTCACTTTCATACAGTCAACAAGAACAAGAGAAAAATACAGTATACCTTGTCTCCTATTATGATTATATATCCCAATAAACATTCTTTACACACACACAACACTGCAGTATTTTTTACAGACACACCCCAGAAAAAGAATCTTCCCTCTGCAACATATCAAATTATTGTTTCTTCATCATTGCAGGTATGTATAAAAAGTAAAATATCTACTTCACGACTGTATTGTAGCAGCTTCCATTTTTCTTTAAAAAAAACGAACGTCCCTCTCACTACAAAAGCTTCGATCAAAATCGAATCATCCAAAATCCAACAAACCAATGACGCAATTATGTTTGTGCTGTACATTGAATGATTGAATATCTATGTGAACATCAAGACATCAATTCCATATTCCTTTGTGACTTTCAAAGCTAGTCTAGTACATTCCACGGTTCCACGTATATCACATAACAAAAGCGCGTCATTACTTCAATGAATCGTATAGAAGATTTGATCTTTTCAAGTCATGTAAACGACTTATGCTTCACTGAATTACTCAGACATCAGAGCTCATTGGGTCGACAAAGAGGAATTGAATATTCAACGTGAATAGTAAATAATATTGCTTTCTCTCTCTTCATCGCATTTCTCAACTTTTCACCATCCCCACGACTCACTCCTCATCGTACACTTTATTGTAATCGCAGGAGAAAGCGAAGAAGAACTTATTCCACTTTATTCCACGAGACCTTTCCCCAACATTCTGTCAGAGAAGAAGAACCTCACACAGCTTCACAGCACCACCACTTTTCCATTCCAAAAGTCCACCCAATAAATAACATTTTTACACCGGGACAGAACACACAATATTGACGGTTTTAGTACACCACCGACGAGCTACTAATATTTCACATGCAATCCACCTGCATACTAAACAACCTGCAGTATTACATCATGATGTGATACGCTTTCACAAGGAAACAGAGAAAGCCTCAGCTTTCACCAAAGCCCTGAGGGTGGCGCAGTCACTTCCGACTTCCCAACTCGCAAAGTATTTCCCATCTTTAGACTTAGAGATGCCTTCCATCCAATTCACTTTCCAGATTGTATTTATTCCCTACCTACAGAAAGAACAAGTGTGTGTGTGTGTATAAGTGTGTGTGTCCCTTTGTGAGTTCGTGTCATGGTGGCAGATCTTCCACACGGCCTATTACTACGGCCAGTGGTTGAATTCCAAGAAAAGTCTTCTTCTTTCCAAGCAAATGCCACTTCCAATCCAAACTGCATCTAGACAATCTAGAGTGTTATTAGTTTGTGTAGAGTGTCTTGCGTTCAGAGTGAGGAAGCTACTTCCTTCCCATTTGTTCAGCATATATAAATCTCATCTAGAATAGATCTCATGCATATGCCTACAGCTTTTATCTACAAGTGAACTTCCCCAGCGTGATGACAAGATTAAGAAGGGAGTCATCACAGCAATGAACAGGTCTTGTCTTATTTCGTAGTCGTACTAACACAGAGTACAACTTATAAATTTTGTTGACAAAACAGATGATCATGGTTTGATGAGGAAAAATGATTGTGATTGGGATATTTATTAAACAGTAATGGATTGTATTTATGCACCTGCATCAAGGAGTGGATCTATATAATTGCAGCCACTTCACACACAACTAATTACACAAGTAAGCTTTTAATTGCTCCAATTCATACTCTCTCAACATACTCACAATACGAGTAACTAATAATTCTCTTGTTCTGCTAAAAGTAAAACAAGTTGGAAGTTGTAATGATGACGAATCAATTATTATTTAAAGCCCTTTTTCACATCCATGGTCAGTCTACAAAGTCTACATGTTGTATGGTTGTATCTTACGGAAGTAATCACCACATCATCATCATATTTTAAGATTCACCGTGTGGACTTGAGCAATTCAATCTGCAACTCATTAAGTCTTCTGAGAGAGAGAGAGATGCTTAGTATTCAAAGTATTCAAAGAACCAGAAGCTCTGTGGGAGAACAAGGAGCGATGAAACAAAGTCTCTCTCATGTTCTTTTAATGTGTGTGAGCAGTTAGAGACAGAAAGGAAAGGACGGAACTTGTCTATCTATCTCTCTGGAGTTGATGATGAGGTTTGAGCTTATTTATAACTCGGGCTAATGGAGGTGAATATATTAAGACGCCTAGGGCAAGTGACTTGAGAGGAGACTCACTCGTCTTCTCTCGCCTTCATCTCTCTCTCTCTCTCTCTCGAGTCGAGTCTCTTGTTGATTTTGACAACCAAACCAGCAAAGGATGAAATCTCTAAGCTCACATCGAAAGCCCCAGTGTTTTTGTGTCGAACAAGTTCAAGTCATAAAATCAAAGTCAGTCAGTGAGAGATTCATGCTGAGTCTATAATCAGTCCAACTCTACAAAACCGACTTTGTCCTGAGTGACTAATAATTTCTAGCTTCTTATCTATCTTCTCTCCCCTGTCAGCTTATTCACGATAAAAACGATATTTGAATTGCTTGCATTTTTACTCGCCCTTCACTTCACTATACACACAGTCAAATTCTAATATCATAATATCTCTCCTAGAGAGGCTTTTACTAGCTTCTAACTGGATGTATGTTGTTGATACAGCTTACAACTTACGACCTTTGACTACACACACAGATGAAAGTATGTATAGACAACATATTCTATTCTACTGAGACTCAACCGTCAAACATCATTACGCTTGAAATAAACACGAAAAGTAATATCTAAGCATTGAGGAGAAGTTGAAACAGAGAGAGAGAGAGAGAGAGTCTGGAACAGCTTCTCTACTTCTTCTTATTCTGGTTTCCTCATCTCTGTGGATTTAAGCACAAAAGGATTCGTGGCCCAAAAGTAAGAGAGAGCGAGGTTATTAACTATCTCAAGAGCTGCACTCAGTTCCTTCAAAGATTTGAATTCTCTACAACTCCGTCTAATGCTCCATAATTATGGAAAGCTGTGTACGAGATGCTCTGTATAATTCATGAACAACAACCTAAACCTAAACCGCCTCCTCTCAGCAAACATCCCGTAATGCCGTATGCAAAGTTCATTCTACCTTTTACCAAAATATCCTTCTATTTAAATACACACGCCACTTATTCCACAGTGCTTTACAGGAATGTCGACATTTTTGGCCTTTCGTGCAAATAAAAATATTAAATTGATACTCAAATTGTATCAAAATCCTTATGTACTTTTTTCGAAGCTTGACTATCTGTAGTTTATACATATTATTTGCATACTTGCAATTCAAACAACTTGGCGTTTCTATGAAAAATACTGTTCCCAATAATAAGTTACCTGAATTATTCAGCAGTATATTAAACAAACACAAAAATTCAAATGAAGAAATAAAAAAAAAGAAGATCTTTGCCAACGCCTATCAAAGGTAAGTTCAATTCCCCCAACCGATGATGATTACGATAAAAGCTCAAAACTGGAATGAATTTGAACATACTTTATTTCCCTTTCAGTTTCAAAATACAAAGCCAAAATGCAGCTCTCACATTCTGACGTACAAACCTTGTAACCTGCGTAGGAGTGAAAGGCTCCATGTGAATCCACAGTCAAAAGTTCATTAAGAAATTACTTCCATATAGGCTGTCCATTTGCATCAGAGTGAAAGTAATTTACGTTTTTTATTCTCACTGCTGTGAAGGGCTAAACCATCAAATTAGTTTTCCTAATTCCATTATGCTTCATTTCATAAGTCCTATTTAAGCATCCCAGGAGGTCTTCTCCTTTGTCATTTCATTTGTTTCTCTCCTTCCCAATTCATTCCGCTTAGACTTCTCTCTCTCTCTCTCTCCTTTCTCACCAAATGTATAAATGTATAAATGTATAAATGTATCCTTCCTTCAGCCTTCTTCTAAATCTCAACTTATTTCTCTGTGATTATCATAACTTCAAATTATGTCCTAATAAATCATACCTAATGTTACATAACTCTATACCAGCACACAGACCAGCCCACTCTACTCTACTCTGTACCAATTCACCACAACATGACATTCTTCAAGCTCAATCTCTCTCCACACACTGTACAATAAAACAACCCGCAGTCTTTCTCTCTCTCTCTCTCCTCGACGTAATTTACTTTCTCCAATAGGTCGAACCCAAAGTTGACACAATACTGATTGGAAAAGTTTTCAGCAATATCAGCAATATCGATTGTCCCCTCTTTAACTCAAGTTTCTTCCTTTTCTTTTCCGTTTTTCCGCTCCCTGTCATTCGCCGTTCTTTCCGTCCTTCCTTCCAAACTCTTCAGCTTTTTTACACACACACACACACATTACCAAGTGTAAGTAGAACTATAACGAGTTACATTTACCAAACGCCACATCCTCACCCAAAACTTCTACAAGCACAAGCAATGCTCTAATAAAGCATATATATCAACTAATGCATAACACACACACACACTCTCCTGTGTTCTCTGTGTTTCTGTAATGCTTCAGAGATCGCCAAAAGAAGTCTTACAAGAAGAAAAATCGTTTAAATAATCTTCTCGAATGAAATATGTGCAACAAACCTTATAAAAGAATTCAGTTGTGGGTTGGGATGCCTCATAAATATTACACACGAGCTATAGTAATTTCCGAACTAACAGGAACAGCGACCACAAAAAACTTACCAGAGTATACCATCGAATAAAAACTATATCTTTCCAACGGTAAAGAAATGTTGTGTGTATGTGTAGCAGACGTGATAATAATCGTACTACTCACCTTAACACCGCAAGAGAGAGATGATAACCAAAAATACAACCTACAATAACTTACCTACACTCTACAACGCTCTGTTACATCACATCATCATCACATGTATTTTATTCCCACACTTACTTAAGCTCCCCTCTATAACCCCGTATGTAACATTCCATATTGCATTTCCATCGGAAGACACACAAGGACGCGTTTTGTTCCTGACTTGACCTGCTCCCCTCATAATAATGATAATCTCTTCAGAGAGATAAAAAAATCTAAAGAGGATAGAAGACACATTCACATTGAAGCAGGAGAGTCTTTTCACCAAGGGTATAAATATATCTGCACTGCACAAATCTGGGTGTGATGAGTCTCTAGTCTGTGATACACTTTCCTTTTAGATTCTACAGTTTCCCACTGTCCTACGAGTCCTACCTGCCATGTACGCATTTTACACGAACAACGCACACACACACACACACACACTTACCAGACTTTCCCCACAGAGTCCGTGTTGTAATAACCAGGGGTCTCCCTCCGGGTGCTGCTCCGGGGATGTGAGGTCACTCCGTGACCTCGCTACTGTATGAGAGAGTATTGAGACCTTACGCTG
>JAQGAD010001112.1:0-23373 GCA_034696625.1 Isotomurus palustris | reverse complement strand
CGTCTATTAACATTGAACTCATATCTACCCACTTTCCACTCTTCGAGTTGAAAGTTGGGTAGCAGCTCATCTACAAACATTCACACCTGAGTGTTGAGTGAAGATGGACACCTGAAGACGTTTGACTCATCATTTCGACAGGAAAGAAATAGGCCACAGTCGTGAGGATGAGGATAGTGCCCATCGTCTCTCCCCACACAAGACAACCTACACTCAATCATATTCGGCCAAAAGAGAAATCAATAATTGCTAGCTGTCTTTACTGCGAATTTCATTTCATATTTTTAATTGACTTATCATCTGTCCGATTGAGACATGAGAAGAGATCAGGTCTCAGAGGCGTACTTGGTGGTTCTGTGGGAGTCATATGACTTAAGTCAATGTACCAAATCTCCTTTCTGTAAACTAAATTATCTGGAATAGGATATTATCCCGTGACTCCTCCAACGAAATAAATTCTATTCAGTTTTTCCACGTAAACTAAAATCGGTGGATTGTTAAAAAATTCAGAGTCTTAAATAATGTAGTTTTCAATTTCAAGAAAACTCCGTGAAAATCTTCCTTGTCTAATTGAAATATTCCGTTTGAATAGAGTGGCTTCAAGACTTCATCTGATTTTCCAGCAATTAAATAAAAATTATAACCGTTCGTAATAAACCATTCAACTGGTGTACTAAAGTATCGCAGCGATATATAGAAACTAATATAATTTGAAGAAATTAGAATTAAGAATTAAGATCTTAGAAACTGTATACACAACAGATTTCTGACATGGTCCCAGCGAAAGTACACAACATCATTGTATTGACCCAGCCGAAAAGTTTAAATAAACCTGCTTGGTAATGGTTTGTAGACAAGAACAGGTAACATCTAAATATTCTAATTCTAGAAACCATTGCAGAGATGCATTGCATGCTTTAGTGCACACAAAAACTGAATTGTCGAGTGTTATCATAACATACAACTTAGCTCTCATATTGCAGTAGATTAAATAAACAATTGAAATCAAATGAACTTGAAGACTTCCAAGAGTGTACTTAGCACAGGTAAACTCACTAACCGGTTTTTGTTCCGATTTCACCTCCCGAATGAATGACTCCGCAACCCACACAAAATATATTTGAACCACAGTCCCCACCAGGCTGAAAGCAGTTGACGATGGGTTGTTCAAAATTTCAATGATGCAGACTGATACACTTAGAAGCTCCACAATCACGAACACCCGCAACTTCCACACGCTCTTCTGTAAGTTAAAGACAAGGAAATGTTCAGTAGATTGCAGAAGAATTTAATAAATATATTTTTACCTTTCTTGCACCTTGGAGTAGGAACAAAGAGATAATCATTCCAACTGCACCGGCTACAATATTGGCGATGCAAATCCAATTGTGATTAAGTTCGGTTTCTGAAACTTATACAAATTAAGATATGAAACAAACGTTTATTGGGAGTGAGGAGTGATAAAAAATTACTTCCAAGTCGAAATGAGTTCTTATCCAGAGGGATTGGTTCCTTTTCTAGGCTGAGTTTAATAGCTCCACTCATCATGAACAAAAGGAAGCCAGCAGTCTGAAACGTCAATTTGTGTCTTTTAGTTTAACCATAACATATTTTGTTCGTGTTAAGACAATGTATTCTTGCTGAATATTTGTATTATCCACATCAGAGGGATTATTAAACAATAAGCACACAGTCGAAGAGTAATGTAAAAACTATTCAAATCAATTCTACTTACAAAGTTCATAACAGCCAATGGTTTTTTCCAGTTCTTACAGGAATCTTGTTGCAAAACGGATGAGGTCCCATTGTTGACGTGTGAGTAGAGTTCAAAGTTGTATTTAAAATTACGGACTTTTTAGAACTTGAAGCGCTTGGATGAGAAGTGTACGAGTGCCTGCAGAGGAATAACAGGTCCGGAGTGCAGGAAAGGTTGACTCTGCGAGATGTGAAGGAAGACGCTACAAACCCGGGTAATTATCGATCCGGAGGACGCCTCGATCTATTTTAGATTTCACTTTCACCTTTCAGTGGATCTTGAATGAAATGCCATGAAGGAGTACACATCTTACAAAATAATGCAATCATATTTATTCCTACCTGCACACGACTCGATTCAACACAAATATGACAACCAACCAATTGGTCCAATTCAGACCGTGACGCTTCGTTTCGTTTGAACAGTCAAGATCATCAATGGGGTTTCCAGAATCATAATTTTAGTTGCTGATTTTGTAGGGGTTTTTTATTTGACTTTAACATGGAGATTTTGAGAAGCACATTAATCGTGTCACCAATTTCTTACGACTGATGCGTGAACACAATCCTACACAAAACAGTTCAGCATGAGTTGATAGGATGGATGAATTTCATGCAGTTAGGTCTCCACTACAAGTAAATTCCTCTTCAATTAAAAGTATCTGACCTACTTTCCCGACGAAGCACGGCACTTCATCATGTCCATCACTTGTAAAGTAATAACGTATTATCTCTTAATCAAATTCGATAATACGACTTAGCGAGATCTTTCGTCGCATACGTGACGCTTAGGTTTCAATTCAAATTGACAAATTGCACACGAAAAAAGGTGTTTGAGACTCAACCAAAATGAAGTTTTTTGAGTAAAGTTTATTCGACTAACATTCTTCTACTTACATTTTGAAATAGTAAAGATCCTGTAAAAGTTATTATTAACAGATTTCATATTTAACATAAATCGCTATTTTATAGTTTACATGTCTTAACATGTTGATATGATTTAGTTCATACACGTACCCTGATATGTTTGGTCATCTTTAAGAAATCTCTCATGTTCAATAATAAATACATTTGATTAGATATAGCAGTTTATATTGTAATATTTGAATTCAATATTTTCAAGCTCTTCTTTCAGGATATACACAATACACAACATTAGCATTTGCATTCAATAATACATTGCTTTGTATAGGTTCTCAATTACCCATAGGTTAACATAATTTTGCTCTAGGAATATTAAGTTATATTGCCCTCATTACAGATTGGACGCTTTATCGTTTGATAAAAACAGCGTAATGATCACAATTCTATTTATTCAGACATGGTCCCAAGGTAAATACACCATTAGTTTTCTTGACTCGAACTGTATTTTTGATTAAAATAATTATGTTCTAGTGGTTTCTTAATAAGAACATTAAACAGCTCAAATTTTTTAACTTTAGAAAGTCGTCGACAAACAGCTTTGCTGTTAATATAGAGTATTGAATTAACTCCGAGACAAAACATAAATCTCTTGTAGTACTTGAAGTAATTGAATTGATTGGTTGGATGTTTGAGTTTACAATCTAAGTATTGAATTCAATACTTTTAACCTCTTCTTTTGGTGTATTCAAATTTGACTGTTAGAATCAGCATCGAAAATTGCAATGCAATCATTTTCACATTCGCATTGGAAAATGAAAACGCGTTGTAGCAGCCCCACGTAGAATAACAGTCCCATCCCAATGAATATCATATGGACACTCCACATCCTATTCTGACTGATTTTGGTTTCTGAAATCGACCCATTAAGAAATTTAGAAATGGCATAAATGTTTGTTGTGACCGAATGAGAAAAGTTTACCTCCAATTGGATTTTTACCCTGCGGAATAGGATCTTCTTCCAAGCTCCACAAAATCATTCCACCCACGATAAGCGAAATGGAGGCAGCCTAAAACGTCAATCTTTATCAGTTAATGTGATTATAACCTTACTGTCAACAACGTTTTCTTTATTAGGGATAGTTTATATGGTTCAATGTGTAAATTAGCAATCCACTGAACAGTAAAATAACAACTGAACTTACAAAGCTGATCAGTTGCAGGAACATAATTCCATATAAAGGATGATTGTTGTTGCAAAATGGATGACGTGCCATTGTGTACTTGTGAACTGAATTGGAGAATATGCTCAAGTAGTTGGGATTATTTAATTGTGAACTTGTTTACAGGTGGAGTCTTGAAGTGATGTGATGAGAGATGTGTGACTGTCTGGAGAGGAATAGACGCTTCGAGTTGAGAGGAAGGTGGTTTTAAGAGATGTGTATTTTTGGAAGATGACAGAAACCCGGGTATTTATCGATCTGGAGGACGCTACTTACCTGGATCTATTTTGGATTTTGTTTCCATCTTTCAACAGAGTCAACGGAATCCCACGAATGAATACACATGACAGACACAGGAACCTTGCGATTATATTCATTCCTACCTGCACAAGACTCCGTTCAACGAATGTGATGATCAATTTTTGAATAATTTGTTTTATATTTCTGATGATTTCTTTTATGCTTCTTAACGGGTTTTAAATACAGCCTAATGTTAGAATACAAATGAGAAAATTATCATCATTTTTAGTCCTACTTTTAAGAGGTCCATCAACAACTGAAGAGAAGCGGAAAAAAGTCAGCAAAAGTTTACTTGAGAATATTTTTGTGAGAAGCAGGAAACGCTACTTTTGTATGCAGATTCTCGAATATTAAATTAATCTTTCAATGTATGCCTGATGAGGCATGGCGGTATAATCCTCTGAGTTGATACAACTTCTTCCAATTCCATCAGCAAGTTATTGTCGCTCCTTTTTCGACACTGCATAGTTTGCAGAGGACAGACACCGGTCTCAAGCTGATCTAGTTACTCAAGAAATTAGATTACGAGACGCAGAAGGGTTGATTCGATGAACATTCTTCTTCTAAGATTGTGCGTCGTAACAAAACAGTTTATTGAAAGATTACATATTATGTGTTCACCTGCTTTACAATTGTTTGCTTACATTTCATTTTCGTGAAAGCAATCTGTTTGGTGTTAATTAAGAAACCACTTATCTGCATGAGTAAATGAGTTTAGTCTCATCTCTGAGTTTATACTCTGATTTTGGAATTTTATAACTTCAACCAACACTTTTTGGGATTCATCTCATTGATACAAATGTTGATAATCTATTTGATTAACAAGAATGCTTAGTTTAATTGGACGTCACGTTGGAATATTTAACAAACAAAACAATGATCACGCTTCAATTTATTCGGAAATGGTCCCAGGAAAAGTGTGCAATTGTTTCAATTCAAACACTGGCTGATTCCTCTTCAAATTCCACTTCCCGAATGAATGCCTCCACAACCCACACAGGATATGTTTCCATCAGAATTCCTATCAAGCTGAAAGCAATTGACGATGGGTTCTTGAAGATTTCAATGATGAATAGTGACGCAGCTATAAACTGCATAATCACATACACTCGCAATTTCCATACGCTTTTCTAAAATGTGTAAGAGAACAATTGGGTAAATTTATGCACACTAATATATTATAGTTTTGATAATAATCTTTGTACCTTTATGGCTCCTTGCAACAGCAACAGCGATACAATCAATTCAATTGCACCGGTCATAATTTGTGCAGTCCCAAAAGACCTGGAATTGATTGCGACCTCTGAAACTGAACAGTGGAGACAAAAATGTGAGACAAAACATTATGGAGGGAGAGTGAGAACAATTCTTTTTACCTTCAGTTGATTTTTTAACCACTGGAAGGTTTTTCGTTCTAACCAAAAGTATTCCAACCACAAGGAGCAAACTGGACAGAGTCTGAAATTGCAATTAGTACAAGTTCATGTATTTATTACCAATATCCGAGAGATCATTAAAGCTCAATTTGTGAATAAGCAGTGCCTGAACAATTATCAATATTAAAACAAGATTAACATACCAGGTTAATAATCGCTAACACTTTAGTCCCTGTCTGTAAGGGAATCATATTGCAAAGCGGATGTGGTGCCATTTTGGACTTGGGAACTGAATTGAATGTGTGAACTTATTTTGACAAGTGAACTTGTAGTGATGTGATGAGCGGTGTGAGACTGCCTGTAGGAGAGTTAACGCTGCTGGGTGCAGAGGAAGTTTATCTTGGGGAGATGTGTGGGAGGGTGCCTCAAATACCCGGGTAGTTATCGATCGAAGAGACACGAATTACCTGGATCTATCTTGGATTTATTTTCTTCCTTTCAACAGATCTGCAACGTAATCACATTCTTCCGTCTTCTTCTATTTAATCAGCTTAATTACCCGTAACTGTATGTTCATAGAGACCCAAGTCACCACGAAAAAAATGACCGTGTTGACCATATGAAACATTTATCGTACAAAGTTTAAGTATCACCAGAATTCGGAAAAGTTTACCTACTTAATGCATACAGCCACAAGACTTGTGTGACAAAGAGAATGTTCTGTTGAGCCAAACATGAGCCAAACGAGCTAATGTATTCAAGTAACATTTGAGTTCTAACTTTTTCTTCAGATTTTACAAGATTTCAAAATCCTTGTTAGCTTCCAAATTCCTACCAGTTGCATGATAGGTATGATGTACAATATTACAAATAGGTGGTAAGGGTTCAGTTGTTTACTTAAACACATCAATGTTTCAGTATCTTAATTTAATAGTAGCTATTTCTTCTTTTCATCTGGCAATTAGATCCTACCTAGGGAACTGTAGTTGTATGTTGTTGTTTATGTGTAAGTTTCATGCCTCGTATAAAAATTATGGGAACATTTGATGTTAAGAGGAAACATGCCTAAGTCTATCTTATTCTTCTTAGTCTTCGTAGCGAGGAATATAATTCATTTACTTATTCAATATTTTATTTCCGTACTTTTAAGCACCTTTTTTATAAATTTGAATCTAGTTTTAGCCCAACTTCTTTGCCCCTAATGTTTAATTTCTACGTCGTTAAGTCTGCACACAGTGTTCTCCTCTCTTTCACCTTTTTCAACTATCTGGAACTTAAACTCAGCTTTCTTACAATGTTTAAATTCCTTCTTAGGAGGAAGTACGTATAAACATGATGTCGTATGCGACTTTATTTTAATCTCTGAAACAACGTGTTCCTTCTTTTCTGGTGGATCTTTACAACGACATTTCACAATCACCTTTCCTTTCTTAACTGCACCGCAGTGGGATTTCCGTCTGACATGATAAACACACGTCGCTCCGGCTTTCATGTCTCCGAAACAATTGTCAGAAACTGTGACTTCATACTTTCCTCCCTTTACGCGACCTGGAATAAAAAACCGATTATACAAGTTTCCTCAATGCAAAATCAAAATATAAGTGTGCAACCAACATCCTGTGCAACTCCTCTTGATCTCCGTATCTCCCAAAACGACGACAATCATACCAAAAGCCAAAAGACACCTGAAATCCATGGAGCTTTCTTTCGGTACTTAGATCCTGTTTTCTAAGCACCTTAACCTTCAGTGCTGGAATAATGTTGAAAGCTCTCCGTTTTATTACCATAACAAACTGCGTAACTATCACACGCGTTCTTTTTCATCATTCAACGTTTACTGTGAATAATCTGTATTTGTTCGGTTGTATATTTACAAAAACATAATGCAATAAAAATATCATTTCCAAGCATAGAGATATTCAAGCTCCCATTTATCTGTTGTCTGAAGCAATTAGAGGTGCAATATTTGAGGCGCCACAATGGCTGTTTTAAGTCTCCACTATTGCGAGAGGGTCACGTGTCTTATGAACATCAAATTTGCACTTCTCTTGCAAACAATATTTTTGATTATTGAGCATTATGTGAAATCAGACAAACAATTACAAACACATATTTTGCTCAAATTGAATTTTGCAGCCACCTCGGCATAGTGTGTTTTTGAATCTTCACTTGCACAGCAAAGGTGTGGATCTTTAAAATATGTCTTATGTTGCTCGAAACAAAAGTTACTGTTTTAAAAAAATAGGCGAAGTCAAAAAACTTACGAAGAAGTTTGACTGTAATTAAACCCAAGCAATTTGTTGCAACTGGTATGTAATTCCACATTCTTTAATGTTTATTATGTCAACTCTTTTCTACGAATGGCATAGAAGTTATGGAAATTTAAGGATAAAAATTATACTTCTTACAGTATTATTTTATTGCAGAGCAGTATTTTATTTCGTGCTGAATTGCACTGTCGTGAACTAAAAATCTGAAGTTATTAGCTTTTGTAAACTATTTGACTTCGCCTTGCAGTACTTCCTTATACCAATTACATGGCCCTCGGGCTTCATTTTTTATTGCATAAAGGGTGATTATTTTGAAAAGTTACTTCGGTTTTAGTTAATAAATTTTTAAAAAAAATATAGCTCTTGATTTGTACTCATGAGGTTTAACCCTGCAACTGTTAACATCATGATTGCTGTGATTTAACCATTGATCTTTACCTTCCTGATGATTGCTTTACCAGAGTTGTGCTCGGTGCTTCTGTTGGAGTCACGGGACTTAAGTCAATGTACCAAATCTCCTTTCTATCAACAGTGTATCCTGGAGCAGAGAAGTTTCGAGTGATTCCTCCAAAAGAGTAAATCCTGTTCAGTTTATCAACGTAAACTGACACAGGTGCACGGTAAAAGAATTCAAAATCCTGAATAAGGTAATTTTCAACTTCCATGAAATTCCAAGAAAAGTCGTCTTTGTCAAATTGGACGATTCCGTTCGTGGGAATTGGCTTGTCAGCTTCGTTTGATTCCCCAGCAATTAAGTAAAAATTATATCCATTTGAAATAATTGAAGGTTCATAGCTCATTCGTGGAAAGTCGAAAGTCCCTGGAGGCAACTGGACTTCCAGAGTTTCGAGGTTAATCAGATAGGCTGGAGAGTTGGAAACAATATTGGGATACCCAACTACGAAGGCTTTATTTCCAAGTCGAGCTCCTCTTGAATCAGTAAATCCCACAGGAAGAGTTTCATTGAGAACTTGGACTTCATACGTCTTCATGTCAAAGATTGCAATGCTGTTAAGATTTCCTCCACGGTCTCCTCCGCCAAGAATTAAAACTTTGTCGTCATCAAGTGGAATTCTGGACGAATACAAAATATCATATGGAAGGTTTGTGACATTTTTGCTGCTGGTGTCAATGGAAGGTTCGAATATTTGGACACTTTGTCCTGCGCCGATGTAAAATATTCTTCCGTTGCTGTCGATTTGGGCTCCATTTTGTCCTTGGAAGCTTCCATAAAATAATTCGCCAACGTCTTCTATCGTTTCTGAGGTTATGTTGAAGCGTAAGATGCGTTTGTAGCCACTGCTACCTCCGATTCCTCCCAGAAGGTAAATTGAATCTTCTCCATCGTAAACTGGAGATGCGGAGTACAAACTGTACGGGAGTTCACTCTTAGCAAATTCTGCCTTGAGTAATTGTGAGCTTGTGAACTTTAGGCACACAACGACAAGAAGAAGGGAAACTTTCGAAACCATTTCAATGCCCAGTTTCTCGTGTGCTAGCGATTCGATTTGGACGTGGTTTGCAAATGAAGTGGTGATTGTTCAAATTTTATACTTCACATGTGATTGATAAAAAACCAATTACTGGTTGTAATCTGGAGTCTGGAAATTCGTCAGAGACAATGGAATTGTAGGTGTCATGTAAATTTATAACAATGGCTGTTTTGTCATGTCATGTTATTGATTACTTCGGGAATTACATCACAATGCACAAGAGTGTGTAACTTACATTACGTCAAAAGAATTTTATAATCTGATGACGCAAATTGATGACATGTTATGTAGACACAAACAGTATGATTATGCACTGACAATGAGTTCTGAGTGTTTGATGATAATATAATTTACCATATTATAATATGGTAAATTTTAAGCTGATTGGGTATGGGTGTGTAATTTCCAATAGTTTGCACTAAACACAAAAGCACTCCCAACTTGAAGAAAGCAATAAAACTGAGGCTTTGTGCAATAACATTAGTTGGAAGTACGTTGAGATGTATCGAAAATGGTTAAAAAGGGGTTGTCAAGCATTCAGCAGTTTAGGAACTTATTCCGTAGTTTATTTTTATCTTCGAGATGAACTGACTGAATTGAATTGAATTGAATTAAATTTTATTTCACTCTTTTAAGGCTAATCAGCCTATAGAGCTGAACTGACTGTCATTAAGTAAGATCGCTTCTCCGAAATCAAAAGCTTAAAACCTATGCCAAGAAGATTCTCAAAGCAAAGTTAGTTGAGTTAAAAAAGAAAATGATGTGATAGAATCTTATAATAAAAAATAAATTCAAGTTGATTTTGAATCAAAAATCTAAAAATAATTCCTAACACAGAGCCATTTTAATCCTACCAGGTGACCTACGACATAGGACTCATTTTCAACCTGCAAATTCCAGAGTTTAAAAGGGATTTCCGCGTTGAATTTCCTACATGATTGTAAACTTTGGTTTCGTTGATTCTTGGGGTCTTGAGATGAATCGCGATAAGAGATGGGCGGACGAACACTATGCATTGGTTAAACATCCGTGTATGGTTTTATTTCTTAAAAATAAATACCTAAATTATTTGCTTGCGAGCAGCAATGAAGTCTAAAGTTGCTCTGGTACGCGGTATGAACGATGCACACTGAATATCGAGAACGTGAGCTGGTTAGTTTTGTTGTCAATTGTAAGGACACAGTTAACCAAAGGCAAACTAATTGTACACGTTGATTCACGAAGATGGGTCATACTTTCAACACTTATAATTTTTTACCCTGCATTTCTACTGAAAAAATAAAATTTTTATGCGGAAGCCAACAACATTTCCTATCAGTTTATGTGATTTTTTTTCAAAATTCGTAACCCGAACGGACCTATCGGTGACGAATTGGAAAATGTACCCTAGGCAATGAAAGCGTCTGCCCTGATCTCAAACTGCAGATTTCGACATTCAAATATTTTTCCAAAAAGCAGAATTACTTTCCTTACCAAAACTTATCAACATTTGTGACAATTATTTACAGTAATTTGAGATTTTGGATGCTAAGTTGTTACTTCGATATTCTTTAAAAGCGTTTGGATATCTAAATCCTATGAATCGAAATATATGTTTTTTTTGTAGGACTGCAGGGTCAAAAGTTTAAAGTAATAAGGGTTGAAAGTGTAGTCCATTTTCGTGAATTACCCTGTATAATACATTTTCGTAAACAAATAATTTTCTGCTCCTCCCTGGATATTTTGAATCTATTGGAAAACCCAGAAAGTAAATAAAGCTTAACTTACAACATAAAAATTACACATAATTGGATATGGGAAGAACAATCACAAATTGGAAATCCGTACGCAACTTTACACTCACCCGCAAAGCAACCAGAAAGATTGTTATAAGTATTACGATTCTTAAGTTGCTTAAATTCTCAAGCAAAGCCCCACTTCACACTTCCAAAGATCAAAGTTGCTACTTCAATTAAAATGATTTTCCATCCAGAGCCGTGCAGTACAGTTCAATTGCACAATAGACATTTTATCTTGCATGAGATTCGGTAATATTCAATGTCCGTTCTCGGTGTTATCAATGTTTTGCAGGACACGAGCACGAGCACCTGTCAATAAAAATCTACCAAACGATGGATTGCAAGAGGGTCACTTTGAATACAAATTCCGTAATTTTTATTCTGAAAAGCTTCGTAAATGTCACAATTCAATGATAAGCTGGATACAGGAATTAAAATAAAAATAACTGGTGATCAAGTAGCATGGCACGATTTTTGGAAATGTTTATCGTTTATGATAAATTTTCGATAAAAGATTAATTTCATTCAAACATTTTGCTGGTTTTAATTGTGTGATCAATTTTCCCTTGGACGGATACGGCTTCTTTTATATTATGCCCAATCGCCTTTTTAAATATATTTTGAATTACACTGGACGGATTCGGGATACTCACACCTTAGGGTATCAGGATTGAAGAGGAGTGGAGGAGGACATCTGAAGACTTCCATCTCTTCACTGTGACAACTGAGGAAAAGGCCGCAGTCCTGCGGATGTGAATATTGGCCATCAGGTCTCCCAACGCAAGTCAAGCCACACTCAACGTTTTCTGCGTAGTCGCAAATTTTGTCGACTGGGTCAAAGAGAAGAGGCACTGGACAATCCGAAACTTCTGAGACTCCACCGTGGCATCCGATAAACTTAGCACAGTCTTGTGGATGTGGATAAAAACCTAATCAATAGTCAATATTAACAAAAATCCCTGTAATTATAAAATAAAACCATCTAAGATTTCTAACCACTTCGGAGCAACTTATAACTTACCATCTGTCCTGTTGGTACAGGAGAACAGGTCAGGTCTAAGAGTGGTACTCGATGCTTCTGTGGTACTCGTCGCTTCTGTGGTAGTTGGAGGACTTAAGTCAATATACCAGATCTCCTTCCTGTCGACACTATTTTGTGGGTTAGAGAAGTTTGCTGTGGTTCCTCCAAACGAATAAATCCTGTTGAATTTGTGAACATAAATTGACGCAGGTGGACGGTAAAAGAATTCAAAATCTTGAACAAGGTAATTTTCAACTTCCACGAAATTCCAATAAAAATCATCTGTGCCAAATTGGACGATTCCATTAGTGGGAATGCGCTTGTTGGCTTCAATTTCATATCCACTTAACAAGTAGAAGTTTTTACCATCGGAAATAACGCATGGCTCAAAGTGCATCCTTGGAAACAAAAATGAAGGTGGTGG
Source organism: Isotomurus palustris (assembly GCA_034696625.1). Classification (NCBI taxonomy): domain Eukaryota; kingdom Metazoa; phylum Arthropoda; class Collembola; order Entomobryomorpha; family Isotomidae; genus Isotomurus; species Isotomurus palustris. Next base: position 10,872 of record JAQGAD010001112.1, on the reverse strand, counting down.
CAACTGAACTTCCAGGGTGTCAAGGTTAATCAGATACGCTGGAGAGTCGGTCGAAGTTTCTGGGTTTCCAAATATGAAGGCTTTGTTTCCAAGTCGAGCTCCTTGTGAATAGTTCATCGCGATTGGGAGGGTTTCATTGAGTACAGTAGCTTCAAATGTCTTCAGATCGAAGACCATAAGTTTCCGACGATGCTCGCTAAAATGTCCTCCTCCGAGAATTAAAATTTGATCATCGTCAAGGCGGATTTTGGATGAATACTGAATGTCGTATGGAAGGAGTTTGACGGGTTTGCTGATGGAATCTACGGAAGGGTCGAAAACCTCGACGTGTAGACCCCCGCCTACGTAGAATAATAAGCCATTGCTGTCCATGTGAGCTCCGTTTTGTCCTTGGAAACCTCCAAAAAAAAGTTCACCAGCGTCTTCCACCGTTTCCGAGGTCAAGTTGAAGCGTAAAATTCGCCGGGTATTGCCGCCACTGTCCACTTCCCTGAGTCCTCCCATGAGGTAAATTGAATCTTCTCCGTCGTAAACAGGAGATGAGGAGTACACACTGTAAGGGAGTTCGTTCTTGGCATATTCTGCCTTGAGGGCTTGTGAATTCGTGAATTCAAGACTAACGACAAAAAGTATTAAGGAAACTTTCGAAATCATTTCAACGGCAAGTGCCTATTCTGCTTAAAATTTAATTTGAATGTGGTTTACAAATTAAATGACGATTATTGAGGTTTTATATTATGTATGTAATTGATAAAAACCCAATTAGTGGTTGCAATCAGGAGTCCGATAATTCTTCACAGAATTTCCAATTGCCCAATAGCTCCTTGAGGGAATTGTTAATGTCAAGTTAATATTTCCCAATAACTGATTTTGTCACGCAATATTGCATTGATAACTTTATTAGTTGTTTTAAAAGTGTGCAGCTCAGTATCATTTATTGACCGAGTTTTCTAATCTGACAGCTTTCAAATCATGTCATGTCAGCAGCAGAGTTTCTCTTATGAATGTCAGGTTCAATGATAAACTGGATGCATGAATTAAATTGCTCAATAAAAGATGATATTGGAGTAAAAGAGGACCCTTTTGATTTTACATGATAAATGTTCGATGTCAATTCAATCGTTTTGTAGGTTTTATTAGAAAAAGCAGTTTACCTTGAGCAGAATGAAACTTCAGGAAAGTATTTTTAGCAATTACTCAGTTGCGGCTTCTTTTTCTTTATGTGTTTTGTATTTTAGGAGGCAATCCTTACAGAGATCTCTTCCGAAGCCAATTGAGACTTATTTAAGAAACTCCTTAAAGTCTGACCAATTCCTGGGATATCACCACTGGACCACATAACCGTTGCTTACTTTATTTATGAATCAACACTTTAGCTTGTTTGGTATTGCTAACTAGTTTTTCAGAAATAATTTTAAAAATTGGTAGGAATGAGTTAATCGGACACTACAATGGAAGGATGCAGGATCATCACACTCTAGAGTGTCAGGATTCAAGAGTAAAGGACGAGGACATCTAAAGACTGCCATATCCTGCCTTTAGGACTTACGAATTGGTTCTACAAACGACGTGTAAGACAACTTGAGTGAAATGTTTCACAGTTGGCTAATTAAGGCCACCAAACTTGTGCTTATTTGCAATGGACATTAATAAAAATAAATAAGAGAAAAGTCTTTACGAGGTAATTGCATTTAAACAACGAAGGAAGCATAAAATAATAAATAGTGCAAAAACCAGCAAATATAAGTGAATATGAGACCTCACAAGAGCTTGAACTGACAGAACATAAAAAAGGTTGAAAAGAACTGTGCAAAAAAGTTCAACTCGAAAAGGTAAAACATTCCAGAGTGCAGTTTTATTCATTACATGTGGAGCGTGTTCGAAATTGCTAATTATGTTGGTGAGATATTAGTGAATTTGCACAAGCATTTATCACAAATCCCATGTGTGTATACTTGATTTATTACAAGCCTGGGTTACTTTAGCCAACTCATTTGAAGTGGGAAATAAGTGATTAACTGACGAATGATAACGATGAATGGGTTTTTGTAAGACTTAATTTATGCAAACAAGTTGGCAATATCACAAGATTAAGTGAGTGACTGACTGAGTTGTTTATTTTTTAATTTGACTGAATACAGCGAAATCAAAAGAAGTTGCAAGTGATTACACAATGTTTTTGCTATGGTGAACTGTGTGTGTGTGTTACTGCACTCATTTCAAGTTTAAGGCTTAACCTTATGACCAAATATCCGTTTATGAACATGTAGTATATAGAAATCTATACGATAAAGGTTTGAGCAGAGAATTTTTGTTTGCAAGAGGTCTGGGTTTTTATTGCTTGGTTAAGTTGATAAAGTTGTTAAACGAAAAGAAATGAATTTCGTTATTATTTTGTTTTTTACTTGTTGTGGGGCAGACAGAAGGCATTCCCCTGACTGCTGGAATTTAATTTGATGAAGACCTTGACGGCTCATTTAGAAGCATAGGAAGGCTAACATTGGAAGAAGTAGAGGCTGCACACAATCATGTTGAGGACACGACTAATCAAGCTGCAAGACACTGTAGTGAATCAGGCAAATCAAGAAAAAGGCACAGCGGTGATTGCGGTAGATGAAGCAATAGCAGCTAATGAAAATACTGCACCTGGAATTTAAGCACCGGATTAAATTTGCTAAATAACAAATAATGTACTAGAACCTAAGTTGCCCGTTGTAGCTGCAGAACTTTTTGTTTCATTCGAGAATGTGTTAATGCAACAGTAGTCTTTTAAACTTACACGAAATCATTATTTATCAAATACTTGTGTGAATGATATAGTTAGAAAACTACACCATACAGTGTGGTAAGTAAAATGTTGTCTACCAATTGAGCCACTAAGGAAATTGTGCAATACAATTGGAGACCCCTAACTCGACTTATTATCTAGCTCATACAAATTGATACAATTAATGCTCAAGGATTGTATCCATTGCTGTTATTACTGGTTTACGTAGTTCCTTAAAGAAATTCTACTAAGTAAGCCACTTTCAGCCCTAAAGTCCTTAAAATGCCAATTTCTGAAGCAACTACCAAATGCATTGAAAATTCAATGAAGTCAAATTTCATTCTTTTTGGTTTTTATTCGCGGATCTTTACATCGATAGACAAATTCAAAGTTATGCGTAATAAATGCGAAATCTCACGGTACACGAGTTATATTTTTCGAATACTAAAATTTATTGATCAAATGGCATAGACTATGAGAAAGAGCAGTAGAGAGTTTACAATTTTTAGTTAAATAAAATTTAATGCATATTCTAAAGGTGTGTCCTCCTAAAGGTTGGACAACTTCAGATCTGCTAATTACTCTTACGTTAACTAAGTGACAGACAAAGTGACCACTGGTGCAGCATCCACCACTCCTTGCAATCTACTATCAACACCACTGGTAGTTCCGCCAACTTGGCCAAGTGCTCCGGTTCCGGTAGCTGCAACAGTATTTTGGGCTTGATCGGTTAATCCACCAACTGTACCTTCAGCTCCAGTCAAAGTGGTTCCAGCTGTCTGCCCTGCTCCAGCGGTCGTGTCTCCGGTACTTGGCAATAAGTCCTGGCTAGTTACATAAAGGCCTTCTATTTGAGTCACAGCAACTGCAACCAAGACAACCAAAACTGTAGTGAACTTCATTTCTGCTTATTCTTTTCCTTCTGCTCTCTCGACTGTAAATTGCCTTCATCTCCTCTTCCCTTTTATACTCACTCTGAGTTACAGTGGAACTTACAATAAATTCATTCCCTACTTCATTGACGTCTAAACCAAACAAAAAATTGCAACTACTCGCAAACCAGGCACTTTTTAAAAACAAAGATAAGACACATGCGTTGACACCACCAGTACACTGGTGAGGCATAAATAAAAACCACCATTCTTAAAGCTCATCGGTCTTGAACTTTACTCTGCCAACACACACTGCGTAATCTCTCTTATAAACGTCCTTATTCACTCATGCTTAAAAGCCATTTGATACATCAATTTTAGCAGGCTACTTTCTCGTGCAAACTTGCATGTGTTGGACTTCGTCAACCTTTGGAGCTGTATTAGGTGGTGAATGAAATTTAGTTTATTAACCGATGAAGCTGTTACGCACTAACTTGGTACGTTGTGTATTACAACAACAAACAGCTTATTTTCACCCTAAAAACTCATTTATAACCGTTCAATTCGAATGAAGATTGCATGAAAACCAAATTTTGCCAGAATTGACTAAAATCAAATGAACTGAAATGTAGAAAATTTTGTTTTGCATTTGATTTGTGAGTAAACAACCAAGCAAGTCGAAGAATGTCAATTAATAATTTTTGCCAGTGTAACCTACAAAATGTTCGATGCCATTAATGCTAAGACCTTTATTCATTCATTCATTAAGGCTCAATCACATTTGAATCACAAGTGTATATTTGTGGTCTCCTACAACTTAAATTGCATAACAGACAAATAAACTGAGTGAGTATGGGAATATTACATATTCTGGCTATATCTAATGACGCAAGATAAGGAAACTCCAAAGGTGGACGATTAAGAGCACGGGTATTTTTTACCGTTTGCATATATGTAAACAGCATTAGCAATAATTAGATTCCATGAACAAATTCAGGTTGGCTTTTAGTGCGTAATGAATGAATAGGAGTTTTCCACGAATAACTACGCAGAGAATCTTGGATTAAGTAAAAACACCGAAAGGTCAGCAATCAAACTGTTGTTGTTATTTATTTCACTGACTGAGCAGTTCACATGGGATTTCTTGCTAAACTTCTTTAGCATCTCTTGTTTTTGCACTTTCTCACTATTAACCTTGTTGCTCACTTGCGATGAGTGTAAATAGAAATTCTGTGAAACTTTTAATATAGAGGGCTTAAGGATCTAAAAGAGTTTTATAAATATCTTCAAATAGCTGACTCAATTTGGAGTTACCACTGACGTACATTTTTGACAATATCAAGCACGTGTGTTTTACTACTTGTCGTTTACTTTTTGTTAACAATGGTCATCGAACAAAACGTTTTTCAGTCGTAGCAGTTTGTGATGGTAAGTGGACAGAAAGAGAATGACGCAATTTTTAGATTAGGTTTAGTCGAGTGGGAGCAAAATCTACCAAACAGAGATTTAGGCTGTCTTTTTGCGATTTGTTTGCTTCTTCTGTGCAGACTTTTCACGCTTCTATGACGCTGTGTTTAGGTTTGTTGTTTGAACTTTGGCATACTCGTGGTCAGACGCTCGTACGTGTACACTGGAAGTCAGGAAGAATATAAGAGGGAAGATACAAGACAACATTTGCCTGCTGTGATAAAATAATTATTTGGACAAGTTACCATGCAACTCTTTGCTATTTTACTCGTTCTGGCTGCTGTGGCGTTGGATCAAATCCAACCGCAGGTCCTGGAAGCACCACCTTTGGCACGTGAAGTGGAGACTCTCAGTAGCGATATTTCACGACAAAATTTCGAAACAAGTATGTCAGAATTGCAGACAAAATTTAATGAGCTGGCTGCAACTCAGAGACTCACTACACCCTGTACACATAAGAAGACGAGAAGCTTTAAAACTGCATTCTGAATATGAAGAAGAAAGAATAACAAAACTAAAGTGCACAAATAATTGTATCTAGTTAGGAAACACCTGAGTCCTTTTAAACGATTATGATTCTACTCCAAAGTCTCTGATCACTATTTGAATAAATAAATTATGAAATGTACTACTCAAAAATTATTAATTTGTGTTCGAAATTTGACTGCGTGCATAGTCACGGTATGATTTCCGGGATTTTCGTTGCAGGTTGATCGTGTGTGCTGCTAATGATGAAATACTTTTTTAACGAAGTTCATGTGTCGTGACTCTTTCCTCACTTTCGGCATCCTTCGCGGAACCTCTGGGTTTCAGAGAAATACAATTTTGTTACAAAGTTTCTAAGACAGTTTGTTCGTGCTTTTCGCCCACTTGTGCATACTAACATCTGAGAGTCACATAAACACATTTTACCTTCAAGACATTTCGCGGATTACATCTGATATCAATTAAATTCTGAATCTTTATAAAAATTGTAGCATGGTTGATTGAAATATATCAATTTACAATGACATCACATTGAAACTTGAAACAGGAGTTTAGAAATATTACATTTCCTGGCTGTTTTGAAGTGTTCGACATAAAACTGTTTTTGGGCTCGTATTTTTTTCAATTAATGCATTATGTCTTGATTTCTCAGTTAATGGAATGTGTGAATATCACATTATTTAGCACAATACCTGATGGCAGAAAAAAATGTATCTACTTTAAGGTTTGGACTTGCACTTAAATTGCCAGTGTGCAAGTTCACTTGTCTCAAAATACAGCTAACTCCTCGACTCTTATTCCAAGATAGAGTACAACTTTACTACTTGTACCATTTTAATGTAGGAATTTTCTACACAAAACCAGTGCTTAAATCTGCGAAAATAATTTTTATACAACCCTTTGAACACCTGCAGGCAAATTTATTTATTAGTTAATTATTTTCGGTTTTGTATAACCAAACAAGGCCTGAAACTTATTTATATAAAACCACCACAATAAAACACAAAATGTTTTTCTATGGTTAACACATGGCATTTTTGGACTCATGAACAAATATATCCTAATGAATATTTATTATGCTTAATAAGTCAGCACAGGTTTTAAGTCAATACGTTTGTTTCACAATAAATTACGCTTTGCCCTACGCGTCAGAGATAAAAGCAATCAAAAGCAAACATAGACAGAGTATTTGCAAATGTAAAGAAAAAAACAATTCTTTTTTATGTTTATGACTTTTTTCTTGTAAACTGCGCCAATGCAGTGTGGATGTGATTGAACTTAATCCGAAAGGCGATCATACGAGAGTTTTTTGCCAGATGGAAGAGGTGAATAAAGAGGGAGACAAACTGAGGAAGCCAAGTCAGTTCTGGAGAGGAACAAGAAAGCAGCAGACATGAAGTTCGCTTGCGGTTTAGTCATCTTGGCTGCTGTGGCGGTGTTGCAATCAGAAAGTGGACTTCTTACAGATTCCAATTTAGGCAGCGGCTCGACTTCTGACAGTGGAACCGTAGCAGGCGTAGGGACACTAACTGGTGGATTAGATGGAACGGTGATCGGACCGAAATCAAACTTGGATGATGTGAATGCAGTCGCTTCTGGCGTACAAAACACAGTTGGAGGAGCAACAGGAAGTCTTGGATAAATTCACTCTTCTACAGCCAACAAAGTAGCTAAAAAATCATATTAGGACAAAATCAATTATCAATTCAATAATGTTATCAATTTTCTACAGCCAAATCAAAATTGTTTGGGTTTTCCGTAGTATAAGTATCAACTACCTGTCTCTTTCGGATCAATAAAAATTTTAGTACAATTCGATACTGAAAATATTAAAACAATAGTTCTTGCACATATTTACAACTTATTTTTTATTCTTATGAACACGATAAATTATTTCTTGCAACAGTTCATTGAAACAACACTTTCCAACTCTTCAGCAGCGAATTTAATTATACTTTGCATGTGTTTCTGATCCGTTTTTTAAAAAAACAACTGGACTGGAATCAACAGGAGTCCATAGTCTTATGATTGTTTTCAGTGTCTGCTAGTTCTTGATTCCATGAATAATGAATACATGTATTTTGACTTTTAGTTTTGAATACGGAGTTTTCTAAGGAAGACTAAGCAACTTGATTTTTTCTTGTGTAAACTATCAAAAGTTCATCAGTCTCATCAGTCAAAATACCAATATAATTTATGTCACTTAAAATTCCACGCAGGATTCCTCACATATCCTTTTTGCTGTCTGGTTTTTTAATTAATGGCGAAAATAGAGTTTCTTTATTTGCTGAAAAAATGTTGGTTTTGATGGGTTGAAAAAGATTGGAAATATATGTGCATTAACAACATTCCTCATCAGCTCAGAAATATGATAAGAGTGGAGAAGGTGATGAAGGAAATTTGGTGTGAAGTTAGTTAACGAAAAAAATGAATTCTGAGATTATTTTCAACCTAATGAAGGATACAATCTAAAAGTATTGAGGGCATAAGCTACAAGCTTCTCTGTTGTGTTCTATGTTTCAATAGCTTCAAAAGTTTCATGTTTCTTAAACGACGAGCTGATGAAACTCCAAACGTAAGAGATAACATCCACGTGCATTTTTTAAAGTTCGTTTTTTAAAACAGGCTGTTAGTATTCACAATTCTGAAGTAGGTTGACATTCAATCAGAAATGGCTAAGGAGTTTTGTGCGAGTGAATGCGCTGTGTAATGTTAGCTGAGGTGAAATCCAAGAGATATTTCAGAATTGTGTTGTTATTTATGTCCCTGGCTCGATTGTTTACGTTTGTTTTGTAGTATATGTCTTTTTGAATCTTAATACAAGTAAACAAAACCAGATTTCACACGGACACTTTTGATACGTAAGGCGGAGTCAATTCACTAAAAATTTTTTTATACTGCCAAGGGCTTTCATCAAGCTCAAGTGGTTTTTTTATTTGCATTTATTACACATAATGTTCACTCATAGCAAATAGTTGAATTTACAATTCACTAGTGATAAAGGTTAGGGGAAATAAAAACTCCACGTGGAAATATTTGCTGCAACACGAAGACATTAATTCAAACGAAAACCAAGCGCTCGTAACTAATATTTAATTAAATGCACTGAAAATGAATAAGTATATTTGACAGGACAAAATCACCTAAAATCATAAATAATATATTACCGAGTAAAGGTCCTTCCTTAATTCCGCTATTCATACACTGCTTATAAAATCGCTAATATGTGCGTACTAATAGAAGTGCTTAAAAACTGGTTGAGCTTTTGTGAAAAGTTTAAAGCTTGTTCCATGTAGCATTAAGTTGAATGAAAAATGCAGGGACAAGATTGAATGATTACGGTATAAATCGTTTTAAAAAAATCGGTGCACGTATTAAAGTAATTTATTGATTCAGGTTCTAATTTCTAATAGGAATCGAGACGAGGAGAATAAAATCAAAATTATAGAATAAACAATAAATTAATTTAATTGGAACTCGCAACCCTGCCGCTCTTAGGTGATTGTTGTCGCAGCTCAGGAGAATAATTAGTTAAGATAATTGATACTTGAATAACGTGTGTGTTATAAAAGACATAAAGATATTTTCAAATATTTCCGTAGGCAAATACTGACTACTTCAAATAAAATGATGAAATCACCTGACTTCAAAACATTTCGATTGACCTTCCACAAATATGGAGGGGAGAACTATGGAATTTCTTCTTCATTTTCAATCTACTGTGTTTCGCAACACTGTAGCATTAAGTCATCTCACACAAACTCTTCTTAAATATGCCTTCACCTCAATTCGCCGAAATCACCGTGCTATTTAATATAAATTTTTGATGAACAGTGGACACATGTGCGTCCCAAGTTAATTAGTTTTGTTAACGTTGCCTGCTCAGGGAAGTGGGCTTGCACTTGATTCTTTCTCCAGTTGCTTTCCAACACATTTAACGCCATTTGTGGATTATGTTGCGGGCATATTTCTTTTATAGCTGAGTTATATTTTGTCACGTATCAACGAACCAGTGCCTCGCACAAACACTCATCCTTCTCATTTCCTATTGTTATTTTTCAATGTCCCCCTTTCCCCTCCAATGAATAATCAGGCTACCTTTTGAATAAATTCAGTGTATGTGTGAGGAATGTTAGGAGTAGGGTTGAGCATGCAGGTTTCCATATCATCACAAACGAAAAGTAAGTGTATTTCTGCAATATAAAGAGGATTGTGTAAACAGCCCATTTGGAAAATTTATCGTTATGATAAAAACAGCAGAAACTCCAAATGTGGAAAGATGAAAACAGCTGACTGCATTACGTAAACAAGTCCAAGCTAGATTTAAAGTTATCCAAGGATGATTAAGCACTTAATTTTTTGTTGGTAAAAATCGAAAGATCATCAGTCAGAGGGTCGATGTTATTTACCTCGCATAAAGTTCCACGCAAGATTTTTGTATTCCTTTTTACTATCTAGCTTTTTTATTCATTTGGAAAGTGTACTGCAAGGAAAGAAGAATAAAAAGCACTATAGAAGGCAAGTAAAAGAAGCACGTGTATTTTTTCCAATGTTTCAAGCAACAAAAGTTTTCAAGTTAAAAAGTATGTTTTCACGTTCTGACTTTTGAGTCACGGACTTGAGATAAAAAATAGAAAACTGATTGGAATTTTTAATGTATGTGCACGAGACAACAGTCAACGATGTGGCGAGAAGCAAGGTTTTTCTGTTTATCAGGATAACACCTAGATCAGTAGTAAAATTTTTATTACAGTTTTTATGTGCCATCGTGATCTATGGACTAATGCTTACTGGTTCTACTAATACAGAAAGAAACACGCGCTGAGAATTTACACTTACCACAAGATAATCCGTATAAAAGCACTGAACAAGGTGAATCTACATTAGTTCCAACTTGGATATTCAACAAGCAGTAATGAAATCAATTTCAGTGTTGTATGCATTGGTTGCACTTGGGGTGGTCCAGGCAAAACCAAGGCCAGCTCTACAAGGAATGATTTCTCTTCCTGTTACAACCAGCAGCTTATCCGCTACCGTCACGGTTGATGGAGTTGGAAGTACACTTGACGGTGCGACTGGAACTGTCGGTCAAACAACCAGCGGTGTCACTGAGTCATTGGGAGAATCTACTGGGGGAATTACAGATACAGCTGGCGGTTTGACTGGAGATGTCCCGGTTGCCACAGTTACAGATACAGCTGGTGGTTTGACTGGAGGTGACCCGGTTGCAACAGTTACTGATACAGCTGGCGGTTTGACTGGAGGTGACCCGGTTGCAAC